>BPTQ01000002.1:59642682-59832325 GCA_019973895.1 Chrysanthemum seticuspe
TGTCCAAAATTTAGAAATCAAGCCCTTGAATATTACTATTGTGGAGTCAACTCTTACAATATAACTAACACAGAAGATAAATAAATTTTGTTCCTTTTAGAAAAACATAAAAATTAGAAAATGTATATATATGTTTCTTTTCTTTTTATAAAAACATAAAAACATAAAAACTTTTTTGTTATTGAAGTGCTCCTTCCAAGAAGTTCAGTGATTAGCGTTTTTGAAGTGCTATAACAGCATTGTGTGGAGGGGTCGTCGCCGCGGTTTTAAACTAAGCAACACTTCACTCACCACTTTTTGTTTGTGTTATAGTTATATAGTTTAATTGGCATTTTAATCTGTTTAGTTGGAAATTTTAGTTTATTAGGGTTCCCTTGCCTTAATTACTTTCCCGTTAATTAATTCGTAGAAACGTAATTCAATTCAAACAAATCATTAAAAAACCAATTCAAGTTCAAATCACGAAACTCAACGAATCCTTCCATTCACACCTCGTTGGGACACGACCCGGGAAATCACTTTTCCGGTATCACTTTTATCACACCCGTGAGGTTTGGCACGTTAACCCTTTTCCTAAAAGGTTGATTTGTCTAATTTTACGGTTAATTTGATATATTGATATTGTGTTTGTTTTTCACCACTCACTTCACAACGAATCAAATTTTGGCGCCGCTGCTGGGGAGGTGTGTTACGACAATATCGTGAAGTTTTTGCGATTAGTGACTTGAAGAACCTTCCTCGTGAAGTTATTGTTTTTTCAAAAATACAAAAATACAAAAATATTTTTCTTTTCTTTGTATATATATGTAAAAGATTAAAAATACAAAAAGATTTTCCTTGTTTTAAATAAATAGAAGACACAATCAATATAACATTCTCAACTGAGGTGTTATCATTATAAGTTCCCGAACTAAAGATTTAAAACTTGCCTTTGTATCGCTCGTGTTTTGGTTTACTTTTATCGGTTTAACAAACTGTGTGAGGGATATAAGGACGGCCTGACATTAAATTGCGGCTGAAAAGAGACGGGTTTTTAATAAGCTTCGCGCTGACCTACAAAGTCTCTCCGCTCCTTTGTGCATTTTACTTATAGAAGTGATCATTTCACGTGGGATTATTGGTTTAAGTTCACTGTGTTTTGCCTCGGTCTTGTTTTAATTGAAAGTGTTGATTTTGGAAGTGCATGCGCACTCGCTCGCAAGCTCGTAGACGTAACCGTAACCAAGCAAACGTACCCGAGATACGTACCGTCGAACAAATCACAATGACACATAACCTAGGGAACGGACCTCAAGTCCAACAACCTGGTCCACAAAATCAAGCTCCCGATCTCCGAACGATGGAGGAGCTTTGCCAACCCACGATGGATGGACGGGGCGGTCCAATTGCCCCGGTCAACATCGAGGCCACGGATTTTGGACTTAAGCATCACATGATTCAACAAGTCCAAAGTTTTTGCCAATTTCACGGATCACCGGGTGACGATGCCAACAAGCATCTCGACAAATTTCTCACCGTCACCCAAAGTATGAAGCAAAATGGGGTCACCGATGACGCCCTTCGCTTATACCTCTTTCCATATTCTTTGACGCTTCATGCCACCGCATGGTTTGATCGTCTTCCCAAAAACTCAATCCATAGTTTCGATGAAATGATCTCCAAATTCTTGGCGAAATACTTTCCACCGTCGATGGTGACGAAACTACGGAATGAAATCAGTAATTTTTGGCAGCATCCCGATGAGTCCTTATTTGAGGCATGGGAACACTATAAGCTTTCGATTGATCGATGTCCGAACCACAATATGTTGCTTGTCACCCAAATAGATACATTCTATAACGGGTTAACATTGAGACATCGTGACACCATAAATGCTGCTGCCGGTGGTACCTTTATGAAAAGGCGACCCGAAGAGTGCTACGATCTCATTGAAAACATGACTGCCCACCAAAATTATTGGGATTCCTCAGCCGAGAGGAGTGAGTCAAGGAGATCTACCACCCTTCCATCTTCGGAATACACGACTCTAACCAAAAAGATTGAAGAGATATCCACTGCCGTACTTAAAATGAGTCAAAATAATAACAATCAACAAGTGAATGTCGTAAACAAGAGTTGTGAAACTTGTGGTGGTCCACACCCTTATTTTGAGTGTCCAGCATCCGGTGGCTTCACTCAAGAGAGCGTTTATGCCGCTTCTGGTTCCTACAATACGGGAGGTAATTCCTACCAACCGCAAGGGGACCGAAACCTTCTCAGCTATCGTTCTAACAATTTCCTTGGACCACCCGGGTTTAATCAAAATCAGAACAATCAAAATGTGCAAAATAGAAATAATCAGTTCAATCAAAATCAGAGTCAGAATCAGAATTTTCAAAATCAAAATCAAGGTTTTCAAAATCAAGGAAATTTCAATCAAAACCGATTCCAAGCTCCTCAACAAAATATGCATGCCCAGCCTCCTCAAGCTTCCATTGACATTGCTAATTACATCAAAAGCAATGAAGCTAAGATGGTGTCCATGCAAAATCAAATTACCACTTTGAAGAATGATTTCACTTCCGAGCTTAGAGCTACTAGTAACAAAATTGATCAATCTCAAAGCAAGATTGAAAGCATGTTTGCTAGTCTCATGAGTCAAAAGAATCAACCTTCAACTTCGGGTGCTCTTCCAAGTAATACCATTCCCAACCCAAAAGGTGAATTGAATGCTATTGCTACCCGAAGTGGTAAGTCTTATGAGGGACCCTCGATGCCTAATCCTTCTCCGGTGAGGGATGTGGAACGAGAAACCGAGGTATCAAAGGACAAGGTGCATAACTCAAGCCCACGAAGTACCGTACAAGTCCAATCTCCGGTGGTCTTACCTCCAATTCCGGAACCCGTTGTTCCGATGACCATTCCTAAGCCTTCACTTCCTTATCCTTCAAGGCTTAATGACCAAAAGCTCCGTGATAAAACTAGTCAACAAATGCAGAAGCTTATCCAAATCTTTCAAAATTTGCACTTCGAGATTAGTTTCGCGGACGCTCTTCTTCTAATGCCAAAGTTCGGTCCAACAATCAAAAATTTGTTGAATAACAAAGAAAAGATTTCCAAAATGGCTAAAACTTCTTTGAACGAAAATTGTTCGGCGGTTATCCTTAAAAAACTTCCCGAAAAGTTAGGAGACCCCGGAAAATTTCTCATCCCATGTGATTTTCAGGGCATAGTTCAATGCTCCGCTTTGGCCGATCTTGGTGCTAGAATTAACTTGATGCCACACTCCATGTGGAAAAAGCTTTCATTACCTCCGCTTACACCTACATGTATGATCCTCGAGCTTGCGGACCGTACAAGTTCTTGTCCGCTAGGTATAGCCGAGGACGTATTTGTGAAAGTAGGCAAGTTTCATTTCCCCGCCGACTTTGTTGTTGTCGAATTTGATGCTGATCCCCGAGTACCCCTCATCCTTGGGAGGTGCTTCTTAAAAACGGGTCGGGCATTGATTGACGTTGATGAAGGGGAAATTACTTTGAGAGTAAACAAGGAAGCCGTTACTTTCAATCTCAATCAAGTTACGAAATACTCCCCCAATTATGGAGACAATTCCGTCAACAAAATTGATGTCCTTGACATTGTGTCGGAGGAGTATTCTCAAGAAATTCTTGGATTCTCGAGTGGCAATCCCACTTCGGTTGATCCTATTGTTGCTCTCTCTTCCCCTTCCCTCACTCCGTTTGAGGGAAGTGACTTTATTTTGGAAGAGATTGAAGCATACTTGGCTAGTGATTCTGTTCCATGGGAAATTGATCACGCTCCCATCGACATTGAGGGAGATATACTTCTCATCGAGAAGTTGCTCAATGAAGATCCTTCATCACTCCCTCCTCAAGAACTTCATAAAGAGGAAATTAAAACTATTGAAAAATCTAATGATCCTCCCGAGGTCGAACTTAAGGACTTACCACCTCATCTCGAGTATGCATTTTTGGAGGGTGACAATAAATCACCCGTCATTATTGCTAAAGACTTGAGTGAGGATGAAAAATCCGCTCTCATAAAGGTTTTGAAGTCACACAAGCGAGCCATCGCTTGGAACCTTTCCGACATCAAGGGTATCGACCCGAGATTTTGTACACACAAAATTCTCATGGAAGATGACTTCAAACCGGCAGTTCAACACCAAAGAAGGGTGAATCCTAAAATTCATGAGGTTATCAAAGCGGAAGTCATAAAACTTCTTGATGCCGGATTGATTTACCCTATCTCGGATAGTCCTTGGGTTAGCACCGTTCATTGTGTGCCCAAAAAAGGTGGCATTACCGTTGTTGAAAATGATGAAAACGAGTTGATTCCTACTCGATTGGTTACGGGATGGCGTGTTTGCATTGACTATCGAAAGTTAAATGAAGCCACCCGTAAAGACCACTTTCCATTACCCTTCATGGACCAAATGCTTGAGAGATTAGCGGGAAATGAATACTATTGTTTTCTCGATGGTTTCTCGGGTTACTTCCAAATACCCATTGACCCACAAGATCAAGAAAAGACCACATTCACGTGTCCTTATGGAACATTTGCTTACCGACACATGCCCTTCGGCTTGTGTAATGCTCCCGGTACGTTCCAAAGGTGTATGATGGCCATTTTCCATGACATGATCGAAAAGACTATGGAGGTCTTTATGGATGATTTTTCGGTCTTTGGGGATTCTTTTCAAACATGTCTCTCCCATTTGGATAAGATGCTTGAACGTTGTGAAAACACGAATCTTTGTCTAAATTGGGAGAAATGTCACTTTATGGTTAAGGAAGGAATTGTCCTTGGCCATAAGATTTCTAAGAGCGGGATTGAGGTTGACAAAGCTAAAGTCGATGTCATTTCAAAATTACCTCCTCCCACAACAGTCAAAGGAGTTAGAAGTTTCCTTGGTCATGCCGGTTTCTATCGTCGTTTCATTCAAGATTTATCGAAAATATCCCGGCCTATGACCCGACTTCTTGAGAAAGACACTCCTTTCGTCTTCTCTAGTGAGTGCATTGAAGCTTTTCAAACTCTTTAGAAGAAGCTCACTGAAGCACCAATTCTAGTTGCCCCCGATTGGGAATTACCATTTGAGCTTATGTGCGACGCAAGCGATTTCGCCATAGGTGCCGTTTTGGGGCAACGAAAGTCAAAACATTTCCAGCCTATACATTATGCTAGCAAAACCTTGACCGAAGCTCAAGCACATTACACTACGACGGAGAAAGAATTACTAGCCGTGGTGTATGCTTTTGAGAAGTTTCGGCCATACTTAATCTTGTCCAAAAGCATAGTGTATACGGATCACTCGGCTCTCAAATATCTCTTTGCTAAGCAAGATGCAAAGCCGAGATTGCTCCGATGGGTTCTCCTCCTACAAGAATTTGATATCATTATCCGTGATAAAAAAGGAGCGGAGAACCTAGCAGCTGATCATCTCTCTCGTCTTGAAAATCCACATCAAGGTGTGCTCGAGAAAAAGGAAATAAATGAAACTTTTCCTCTCGAGACTCTTAATGTGGTATCTCATCATGAAAATTTGAGTACCCCATGGTTTGCCGACTTTGCAAACTATCATGCGGGTAACTTTGTTGTGAAAGGGATGTCGTCCCAACAAAAGAACAAATTTTTCAAAGATGTTAAGCATTATTTCTGGGACGACCCCTTCTTGTTTAAGGTTTGTGCGGATCAAGTCATCCGACGGTGTGTTCACGGCCAAGAAGCCGATGAAATTCTCAAGGCTTGTCATCATGGACCCACGGGGGGACATCATGGCCCGAACTACACCGCCAAGAAGGTGTTTGATTCCGGTTTCTATTGGCCCACAATTTACAAAGATGCCCATGACCTCGTCAAATCTTGCGACTCTTGCCAACGTCATAGCAACATCTCTAAAAGAGATGAAATGCCTCAAAATGCCATTCAAGTGTGCGAGATCTTTGACGTATGGGGCATTGACTTTATGGGTCCGTTCCCGTCTTCTCGAGGGAACAAGTATATACTCGTGGCGGTCGATTACTTGTCTAAATGGGTGGAGGCGAAAGCGCTCACCACCAACGACGCCCGAGTAGTTGTGAAATTCTTGAAGTCTCTCTTTACCCGTTTCGGAACTCCCCGTGCCATCATTAGTGACCGCGGTACGCACTTTTGCAACGACCAATTCGCAAAAGTCATGCTTAAGTACGGTGTCACTCACCGTCTTTCTACCGCGTATCACCCACAAACTAGTGGGCAAGTGGAAGTTTCGAATCGTGGTTTGAAAAGAATTTTGGAGAGGACCGTAGGTGAAAACCGTGCCTCTTGGTCGGACAAACTTGAAGATGCACTTTGGGCCTTCCGTACCGCTTACAAAACACCCATCGGGTGTACTCCTTACAAGCTTGTGTACGGAAAGGCGTGTCATCTCCCGATCGAGCTCGAGCACAAAGCCTATTGGGCCTTGAAGCATGTAAATTTTGACCTCAAGTCTGCGGGTGATCACCGGAAAGTTCAACTCAATGAATTAAATGAACTCCGTGATCAAGCCTACGAGAACTCGTTGATTTATAAAGAAAAGACAAAGAAGATCCATGACTCAAAGATTAAGAACCGCGTTTTCAACGTTGGTGACCGAGTCCTTCTTTTCAATTCTAGATTGAAAATCTTCTCGGGGAAACTTAAGACCCGTTGGACCGGTCCATTCACCGTGGCCAAAGTTTTTCCATATGGCACCGTCGAGTTATCTCAAACTGACGGACCAAACTTCAAGGTGAATGGACATAGATTGAAACATTATTTTGGAGGGGACATACCATCCTTGGTTGTCCCGGATCTACAAACTTTCCCCATGAACAAATGAATGCGGGGATCGAGTCAAGCTAGCGACTCGGGAATCAAAAACAGTAGCACACTATATGGGTTTTCACCCGTATTTCTGACTTCTTTCTATTTTCTACCACCCTAGTGTGGGGGAGTTGCCCCCCCCGCTGTTGTATATAAGTTTTCTCAAAAAAAAAAAAAAAAAAAAAAAATCAAATAATGGCCGCAGTATTTCCCTTTTACGTTCTCAGTTTCGGCATAACCGCCGGTACTTTGAATATTGAGGGCAATATTCATTTCTAGTGTGGGGGGGAATTCTCGCGAATTTTATCATATGTATTACCATCTTATTCCCCCATTTTTGGCCAAGTTTTTTTTTGGAGTAAGTGTTTTGCACTTACTCAACTTATGGTTATCAGTTCGCCATGTCTAATAAACAAAAGGATTGGCTAATCCAGGAGCAAACGGCTCTTGGTAAAGATTTATCAAATCCATTGACGGCTTGCAATTTGCCCAAAATTGTATGGTGTTCAGCTCACCATATCTTTAATTAGTGAAGAGTTGGCTAGCACGCAAGTTTATGGCTTGTGGTAAAGGCAGTTGGAAAACCATAATTGGTAATCGACTCACCAAAGATATTTTATCTAAGAGTTGGCTAGTCCAGAAGCAAACGGCTTCTGGTAAAGACAAATCAAAACCGTTGAAAGCTGGTGGTTTGCTCAAAATCATTTGGTTATCAGTGTACCATAGTTCTTACTTGAACTAAAACATTTGGCTACTCCAGAAGTAATGGCTTTTGGTAAAGAGATTCAAATCCATTAAGTTTTCTCAAAAGATTGCTAGGGACTAGCAATGGTTCAGTGTGGGGGATTGATGAGTGTGTAAAAACTCATCATTTTAGGTCAAATCTGAACTGCAAAACATCTAAAAACACTCCGAAGTGCATCAAAACACTGAAAATATCTCAAAATTGTGTTTTATATGTTTCAGATGCAAAAGTATTGAAAAAAAATGAAAAACGAACAAAGTTTGCATAATCGGCAGTTTCAGTCCCCCGACTTTCAAAAATTGACAGAAATAGTCCCTGAGCACTTATTTTAAAAGAAAAGTCACCAAAGGTCCTTTTGAAATCATAAGTTGTCATAATTAGTCCTTTGGTGAAAGATTTCAAAAGTTTTGAGAAATTACAGTTTTGATCCCTGGGTTTTAAAAATGATCATGTTTAGTCCTTGGAATTTCACATTTGGCAAAAATGGTCCTTAACCTATTTGAGATTTACAAGTATAGCCCTTGGATCACTTTTCAGAATTACATATGTGGTCCCTGGAATTTCAGAATGTACATGTTTAGTCCCTAAAGCATCTCATTGGGCCCATTGCTTGTCCAAATCTTAATAACTTAAGCCCAATATCCAAGTCCAAACCCAAATAACAACCCACGACCCATTTTTTAATACCCAACCCAGCTTTTTCTAATCCTAACCCGACCCTCTCCTCTTTTCCCTCCCAAACACCTTCCCTTTCTCTGTTACCCAGAAAATCCTCTAATACACAGAACCCTAAAACCTCACCATCTCTTTTACCCAACATCACCCAACCCCAAAACACTCAACCCACCTTCACCCTTTTACCCAGTTAACCCCATATCCCAAACCCACTATCACTCTTTCCCTCTTTCCATGATCATCCAAGTCAGCAATCCAAGTCAAAAAGCCCCAGTGGATGGCTCAGATGAAGTCCTATTGGTACCTACTTAATCAAGGGCTTGGATTAGTTCAAGAAAGCACAAAGTGAGTTTTGGCTTGCTGCCCTCACAGGAGAAACACAAGAGTGAAGTCCTTGAAGACCAAGATGGTAGTATAAATAGGAGTATTGTATGCCATTGTTAGGAGGCAGTCTAGGTTTTAATTTTAAAATTAGTTTTTCTAGTTTTTAATTCTGCTATTGTACCCTAGTGCTAGTTTTTATTCAGTCTTTAAAAAATTTCCAGTTGTGTTGGTTTCTTTTATTTAATGAAAAAGCTCTTTATTTATAATTTTGTATCATAAGTCTCCAATGCTTGTTAAGTAGTTATTAAAGTTTCTGAATGGTTTAACTTAGTGAAATTTTAGCTTCATTCAAAACTTGTCTAAGTTCTGAGGTTTCTGAATCTGTTTTGAGAGTGAAACACCCATTAAGGGGTGTTTGGTTTGAGTTGAAAAAATCTGGGTCAAAATCCTACTTTTACCCCTTTTGACTTTGAAAGTCAGTGTTAAGCAGAGCATTGGGTCATTTTCAAGAGCTATTACAAGTTTTCAAAAGTTTTGAGTCTCATCTGTTTCAAAGAAAAAGAAAAAAAAAAGGGAAAAAATGCGTTTCCTCAATTTTTTGCATAGCAGTTAAGTGGAATTTTGGTCAAGTTAAAAAATTTAAAAAATAAAAATGATGAGTTGACTAGCTTGTGTAACTTGTGTCAAAAGGAAAAAATTCACAAAATTGTTTTACTAGGTATGCTTATGGGTTGAAGTGGGTGGGTTGGCCAGTTTAATGCTCTGTCCACAGTTTGTTTTACTCTTTTTTGCAGCTTATTTATAAGCTGTATTCAGCTTATATTAGATCAGATAAGGGGGCAAAAGATAGCTAGCCAGGTGTTTTTGAATTTTCCAGAAGCTCAGGGTCTAACTCCTTCTCTAGCTTATCTCAAATCAGCTCTAAAGGTACCCCTGTGGACTGTGTAGGACTGCAACTGCAGTAGCTCAAATCAGTGCTTATTAGTCTTTTCCTTGTTTCTTGTTTGGCTTATTTTGAAATTCTGAAATGCTTTTAGATGTTTGAGCTTAGTTAATTTAAGTTTTAGCTCAGTTGGTAGCTTGTTGAAGTATTTTTTGTAGCTGATTAGGGACTGTGTCAGCAGTCAATTAACTGCCGCAACCTTGCAACTTTTCCTTTACCTTATTTGATTATTTTACTTGCTTGTATCACTTCCTTCAGTAGCTTATTGTAGTTCTAGTTTATGTGATAGCCTAGTTCTCATCCTAAGTCCTAAACTGCTTATCTACTTATTTGGTGCATATAAAAGCTGCTAAAGGGGTGTTTGTTTTGCTTTTCTGTCCCACTGTTTGGAATAAGCAGTCTTAACTGCTTATTCTAAAACTTTTCACACAAAAAGTTTTTACAAAATCTCTTTAATTTGATCTCACAAAGTAGTTGCAAAAGAAAAATCTAAAAAAAAAAAAGTTTTCAAAAAGGAGACCAAGGGATTCGAACCCTGGTCCCTAAGCTCAACACACTAACACCCCATCCTCAACCATCTGCGCCCTTGGGACTTGTCTCACAAGTTTTTTCACAAACAATCCCTTTAAAGCTTGTACTTAGTTTTCAATATAAGCACTTATTGGCTTATTTGTAGCTTATTTCAAACAGCAACCACCAGATATTTAAATTTTCCTAGGATCAGCTATATCTCAAGTACTTTTTGTGAATTTTTCAGATTTTTCAACATTAGTTTAATATTTTTAATCATTTAATTAGTGTTAATTAGTTTTTAATTCATAGAAATTAATTTAAAAGTCAAAAAAATACCCGGTCTTTTTCTAAAATTATTTTTAGTCAAATAGATCGTAGGAAAATTAATTTCACACCCGTAGCCCTTAAATTGCAAAACTTTTACGTTTATGGCTCGGGTTGTTTCTCGGTTTTTACGTTTTTTAGTTTTTGCACCCTAGGACTTAGTGTAGCTTCGTTTTATCATTCCTTAGGCTTAGTGATAGTTTAGTTTTAGTTTATTAGGGTTCCCTTGCCTTAATTACTTTCCCGTTAATTAATTCGTAGAAACGTAATTCAATTCAAACAAATCATTAAAAAACCAATTCAAGTTCAAATCACGAAACTCAACGAATCCTTCCATTCACACCTCGTTGGGACACGACCCGGGAAATCACTTTTCCGGTATCACTTTTATCACACCCGTGAGGTTTGGCACGTTAACCCTTTTCCTAAAAGGTTGATTTGTCTAATTTTACAGTTAATTTGATATATTGATATTGTGTTTGTTTTTCACCACTCACTTCACAACGAATCAGTGGTTATGCCGTAGTTTTCAATAAACTTGGTTACGCCGTAGTTGATGTAGTAGTTACGGCGTAAGTATCAGCGGCGTGAAACCTCATTTGACCTAATATAGTTACGTCGTAACCTTTGGGAAGAGTTACGCCGTAACCTTCTGATAAGTTGGTTTTCTGAGTCACGCAATAGTTACGGCGTAATGTGAGAGACGAGTTACGCTGTAACTACTTCAAATTAGCATACTGTGATAAATCTTTAGATAATTCTCCAATTCCGCGTCTCTTTAGCTCCAATGCTCGTAATTTACCTGAAAGTGAAAAATAATGGAAAACAAGCGTAAATCCATATAAATGATATAAATTACAAGCATTATCGGGGAAAATTGACACTTAATAATCAAGACTATTTGATGGTATCAAATATCCCCCCACTTGAACTCTACTTGCCCTCAAGTAGACCTTATTAGAAAGATTCCTAAAAAGATATCTCCCATAACCTGGAAAATATAAGTTTACAAATCCCTTATGCTAGAATAAAACAAAGCCGAACACCTCACGAAAGGGGAACAAAACACTCAAATCTCTCAACTATTCTAAGTGTCAATTTCGGGGTGATCACTCAATCGCACAGTCATATCATGTATTCTATCATAAGCTTGGCGGTTACACAAATCTCCACCACTAGAGTTAAGGGCTAAACAATTCTCAAAGGCAATATAGGTAGACACAACAAAGGTTAAGGGGTGACTCGTCATTATTAACATGTCACGGCGAAGTGAAAAAAATCAATGATACATGACCAAATCCATGGCCAAGACACCAAAGATTACTCGCTGCATCACCTAGACACGCTTCATGACTAAAGGGTAGGATAAGACATGGGATATATAAATGGTGTAAAATAATAAATAAAACAAGCAGGTAGTCTAAATCTATAACCAAGTCATCACCACTTACCGTCCGCCCAAAGTTCAAGCTTTGAAGTCAAGAAACCGGATCATTTAATACAAGGTAGATGTGTCATTAGAGGACGTCGTGATGGGCACACTACTTTTTCTCCAACTGTTGGCATAACTACGAACTCCAATCTTCAAACGTGACTGAGGTGGCCTCCTCGATACTAAATCTATGAAGCTCATACCATAGTGCTTATAACATTGCACTTTACAATAACTAAATCATAACAATTTTTTTTTTTTTCGAATCATTTTTTTTCAACATAATAATAATAACATAACATAATACCCCCCCACTTGAGATGTACAATTTGAATTCGGAGGGTCTTCAATGATCTTCAGGAATGTTGTCGATGAAAGCGTGATTTCCGAACCTTTCCACTCGAACCTTGAACTTAGGCAAATGATGACTTCCCAATCACAAATAAAGACTATAGGGTAGGCTAAGGTGTATAGGTGTATCGAAACAATATATCGGGTTACCACAACGAAAGGAATGGCTCAGATGGGTGTATCTAGGGGTATCTTGCACTAAAGGTGAGTGCGACAAAAGGGTTTCACATGGGGGTCGAGAAGTCTAGGTGACTAATCGATAGACACACAATGGTAGGCTGTTTGGGTGATAATCCTATAATATTGCCTTCTAAAACTGAAAAGTCCAAATACATCGAGCTAACTCAACATACCTCGTCTATGGTCTCGAAATAATGCAAAGGCCAAGTTCTAAAGTTTACAAGCTACCGCCACACTCATAATTTGGTGGATTTGGGGTAAAATATTGGAAACGGATAAGGCTAATCTCACCATATAATATCAAGGGTTGTATGTGCTCGGCTAAGGTCTAATCTAGTTAGGTTAAGAAAAACATGTCAAAATTTTAAAAATGGCATAATTTTTCAAAATAAACTAGAAAAATGAGGGCGAAATAATGTTCAAGAGATAATTCTACTCCCGTCCCCCAGTTGAATTGTACAAAGTCCCTTTTGTACTAAGCATTAAATAAAGGTGAAGAGAAAAGTAGAATTAGAGCGAGAACTTCCTTGAAATTTGCTCCATAAAGAAAGAAAGCCCACGAAAAAGAGGCGTGCTTTCGCATAAGCGTCATGAACAAACTTCAATCCCTGAAATCACACTACCGACAAGCATAATTATAAAAAGAAAAAAAAAAAGTAAAATGAAAAACAAACCTAACTCACTTTCGTAGGAATCACGGTTGCATTTAGCGAATGCAACAAGCCTTTTAAACCACTTGGTGTCCCAAGTGGACGAGTGAAGTCTCGTGAGGGTTTACAGGGAACATACCCACAAAGTTCATTTAAAATACTAATACAAGGTTATTGTGTTTTAAAATGAAAGAATTAAAGCAGAGGAAGGTTACGTCGTAACTCTTTTGAGGGAGTTATGCCGTAACTGGCAAAACCTGACATAAGCTGCAAAGCAAGTGGTTATGGTATAACCACTGAGATGGTATTATGCCGTAATTGGTAATGCGTCAAGAATTCTGCTGCTAAAAGGTTGGTTACGGCGTAATCACATAAATGAGTTACGCCGTAACTCTGGTCAGATCAGCAACTACAGCAGTAATTACTTCCTCGTTTCCTGCAAAAATGGTTAGAAAACACAAAACCCTACATAAATGGAAATAAAACAAAAGAAAGGGATAATTCAGGTTGTCTCCCGAAAGAGCACTTTTCTTTATTTACCAGTCTTTAAGTTAGACTCAGAGCCGCGGGGCTTCTATGGGGGCCTTTGGACTTCCCCGACCTCTTTAATATCTTTCATCTAGTTATGCCTCATCCAGGCGACATTCGTGGCCGTTCGGAGGTATTCATTAGTTTCGATTTTCCTGATTTTACAAAATTTTTCCTCGGGTCCCAAGTGGTAGCGAGTGAATTCGTATTTTTTGACAATAATAGGTGGTGGTCTCTTGTAGGGAATCCCAAGGAGTTTGCACCTCCTTTGCTCATAAGCTTCGTTGTCGGGATCAGTAAACTCCACATTCCCTTGTAATTCAAGGGAATCAAGGATCCCTTCAATGTCATCGTCATCAGAAGTTGTAACTTTAAACCATTCTTCATCGAGCAGATTCTCCACTAGTACACGCTTGCATTCTTCTTTTTCATCTCTGACCAAGTCCTTGTCATCCTTAATTGTTATTTCACTCGTGTTGTTGAGACTTTCGTTGTTTGAATTTTCTTGATCCATGTACTCCTTCCAAATCTTCTCTTTAGTTAACGTGTCAACATGTCCATACTTAATCTTCACCCAACTATCGAATCGTAGGTTGTCCAGCCAAGGCAAACTCGTTCTCTCCTCATCATTGGTTGAGGACCAAAAGAATTCGTCTTTTCCTATTCTTCCAGAGCTGCTTCCCCCGTTACACATATCGTCATAAGGGTTGCATGACGCCCAAAAAACTTCCCTAGGAGATTTTACTCTTCGCACCAGTGACTGCGTATTTCTTTGTTGTCAGTTTAACTTAAATGCTCATCCATGTAGTAGATGTCTTTATTAACCACTTCCTTATTTTGAATGTGCTCCTCGTAATCAATTTTTAGCTTCTTAAGAAGATTCGGGTTAATGTTGGCATCCCCGAATTGTATTGCGTACCAGTCATCAAATGCCAAGTCACCAAACTTTATACAATGTCTTTCATGCTCATGAGGGTATGTCCACTCTTCCTCTCTTTCACTATCCCCGCCATTGCAATACTCGCGGAAGGGGTTGCATGTAGGCCATGCTCGTGTGGACTCCTCGTCAGTTATGATGACCGGAGTACACCAGTGAGTGATAAGCGGCTCTTCTTCATCTTCTAAGGAGAGTTTCTCGAGTCTTTCATCATCAGTATATGCAGGCCACATAAATTTGTTATGGTTGACCCTATCCTTATTGCTTCCTCCATCGCAAACCTTATTTCTCGGGTCACATGAGGCCCAAAGATCATACCAATCACCCTTAGCAACTGGTATCATTTTGCACCTGTGATATTTCCTCTTAAATCTGGGTAGAGGGCACAAGTTAATGTCGTGGGACCAGTCGTTTCCTGATTCGTCCACATCGAGGAATTTTTCTACCCACGTATCCCAGTGACGCCGTAACTGAGATTCTTGGTTACGGCGTAATTCGTTAGAGTCATTTTCCTCAGTATTCTTCATAACCCCGTTATCGCTGTCAAAAACATAGTTACGCCGTAACTCATAAGGCAGATTACGGCGTACCTTAGATCTGTCGACGAGATCAACCCCTGAATCCGTATCATTGGCCTAAACTTTCGAGTTATCATCAGCGAAAATCACTTTACATTCCATAGCTGGTTTCGATCCTTTAGGTTTATTGTTATTCATCCTTACTTTTTCACTGAGCTTTTCCACCATAGATTCTAGGTTTTTTAGGGTTATATCGTGTTTGGAAAGGTTTCTGTCAGTGTTTTCCTGGAATTCCTTTAACCACTCATCTTGCTCCTTTTGTCTTTGGGCTGAAGTCTCCAGGAACTTGTTGATTGTTTCTTCAAGACTGGGCTTTCTTTCTCCATAAGGCCCACGGTTGTAATTTCCACGATGCCCGTTATTATTTCGATTATCTTCGTAAAACGGTCGATTTTCTCCATACTTGACTTCTTCAATATTTTCTTCGTCGACATGAGGACAATTTTTCGTGAGATGTCCTCCTCCACAACTTTCACAACCTACTTGGATGGAATGAAAGGTTTCTCTGATCTTCAGCATATCTCGACTAAGATTTTCATTTTTACTAGCGAT
Source organism: Chrysanthemum seticuspe (assembly GCA_019973895.1). Classification (NCBI taxonomy): domain Eukaryota; kingdom Viridiplantae; phylum Streptophyta; class Magnoliopsida; order Asterales; family Asteraceae; genus Chrysanthemum; species Chrysanthemum seticuspe. The sequence continues at coordinate 59,658,243 of BPTQ01000002.1, forward strand.
TGCTGCAAGTCCATCAAAACTTCCGCTTTGGTTTCTTTTACTTCCTCCGTCGTGCCATTTTTGAGAGTGGTCTGCCATTTTTTGAATGGCTTCAATTGCAAGAGTAGGGGTCATGTTCGGGATGGGTCCTTGATAGTCCAACATCTGCCTTGTAGTTACGTTAATTCCTTTGTAGAAGATGTTGACCTTTTGTTGGTTGTTCAGATCATTTGTAGGACATTTATAAAGGAGATCGTTGTATCTATCCCAGGCTTGGTACAACATTTCGTCGCCTTCTTGCTTGAAATTATGGATTTCCAAAAGCTGGTTAGAAATCTTCGATGGCGGACAATATCTATAAATAAAGAGCTTCTTAAGAAGAGCCCAAGTATTAACTGCCCCGGCGGGCAATCTTTCAATCCATCTTCTGGCAGCTCCAGTAAGAGTCATTAGGAACACCCTTAGCATAACAACATCATGAGTCACGCCCGGAATGTTGAAAAGGATTGCGATGTATAGGACATTTCCAACGTGCTCATATGCATCTTCGTCCCTGTTTCCTGAAAAAGGGTTAGCCCGAAGCTCCCTCATAAATTGGTCTTTGATTTCGAAACGGACATCCGCTCCAATTGTCGGTCTTATGAGACCCGGCCCTTGTTCCGCTCTTGTTAACGCCAAGTATTCCTCAAGAGTGAGGTCATCGATGTTTACAACTGCCATAGTACCTGAAAACTTGAAATATGATCGTGAGAAAAGTTCAAAACGAAATGAAAGACTTAATATTAATCCTAATATAACTCCCCGGCATCGGTGCCAAAAACTTGATGCAGGTTTTACTGACCATGTTTTAATATTTATAAAGTCTCGTTATATCTATGGTCTACCCTAATGCACTAACGGGCAGTGTACCCGGTCGTGTGTAGTGTAGTAATCGGTAAAGCCAAGGTCGTCCCAAGAGCTATGTGTGTTGGATTATTACTAAGTCTATGTGTCACAGATTAATAATAGTTTCGATAGGGATTTAATTAATTAAACTACTAAAACAGAATAAAGCAAATAAAAGCAGATAAATGATAAAGGGAAATCAATAGAGGAGAGTGGTGCTAACCAAGTTAATCCTCCTAGCTCGTTATGTCTACGTCTATTTACTTCAGGTGGGGTCAAAGTCGAGAGGACAACATTTGGTCAATTCGCCCTAACCTATCAGCAAAGATGCCACCACAGGAGAAGTCAGGTGTCCCTTTATAAGTCCTGTTGTTCCTGGTCCCCTAAGCCAAGTCATTAAGTACCGCTACATGCTAGATTTATAATAGTGAGTGCCCGGTCGTTAGGAACTTAGATACTCACCCCCTAATTCTTAAGTTCATCCAAACGATAGGTGATCAGTTGGTCAAATCGCACAAGTAGAAAGGGTCATCAGTTGGTCATACCTTACCCTAGGGTCAGTTGGTCATATATCCTAGGCAATTGGCCTCTACCGCCAGTCAAAACTACAAAACCAAGGGTGGCTACCAATAAACTATGCATGCATACACTTAGAAATAATTGTACGGAAGTAAAGTAAACGCAAACAAAACAATTAAGGAATCATAACTAGGCCAGCACCAAGAGGTGCTTAGCCACTCATATTAAAAGAAATATAAAACGCTAATGCTTATCGTAGGGGAGTGATTTCTCCCTTGGAGACAGCTCCGTATGCTCCTCTAGACCTGCCTTGAGCTTTTTCCCACATTCTCTGAGTGTTGTGTGTGGAATGGGATCATTAGAAATGCTGGAATTCGTGGGGTATTTATAGGCCAGATCTGGGTTACGACGTAACTAATATAAGAGTTAGGCCGGAACCTTCTATTTCATCGTATTTTGCACTAGATCTGCTGGTTATGGCGTAACCTAATAAGTGGTTACGTCGTAGTCTTCAATAAACTTGGTTACGCCGTAGTTGATGTAGTAGTTGCGGCGTAAGTATCAGCGGTATGAAACCTCATTTGACCTAATATAGTTACGTCGTAACCTTTGGGAAGAGTTACGCCGTAACCTTCTGATAAGTTGGTTTTCTGAGTTACGCAATAGTTACGGCGTAATGTGAGAGACGAGTTACATCGTAACTTCTTCAAAGTATCATACTGTGATAAATCTTTAGATAATTCTCTAATTCTGCGTCTCTTTAGCTCCAATGCTCGTAATTTACCTAAAAGTGGATAACAATGGAAAACAAGCGTAAATCCATATAAATGATATAAATTACAAGCATTATCGGGGGAAATTGACACTTAATAATCAGGACTATTTGATGTTATCAGTAACCACAACATTCATCCATGTGGTGATAATAATATATGAATCGTTATGCTTATTAGAAACCTATAAAACATGTTAAACCAAATCGTATAATCTAATAATCATACCTTCTTGCCTCGTTAAGTATATGCTTGTGATAATAAAAGAGTTAGGGTTTGTTTGTGATTTTAAGTGAATGTTTCTGTTTTGTTTTGGCTCGGGTGATGGTGTGATCTTGGTTTGAACATATGAACATGTTAATATTAAAATTAATAATGCTTGTGTGTGTTCATATAATTAAAAGGGATAATACGATGGCCTAAAACAGAATTCTGCGTTGGACAACTTTATAAGCCGAATTTGTGTACACTACAACTTATGTTTCATAAGTGGTTAATTATGGATTTTTTCATGTAAACCTAGTTTAATGTCTTATTTAAGTTTTCTAATTGGTTGGGAGTGAATTGGAGTTGTTTTGGTCATGTTTTTGAATTTTATGGGATCATGTGTCAAATCTGTGAATCAAAGTCTGAAAATCAGTTGATGTTTTTGATTTTTCATTCCAAATATTTAGGGATTTAAGAGCTATCCTTTTACAAGGGTGATATACAAGTTATGTTTGACTTCCTGGAATTTATGTGGATTTTTCGAAAGTGTTGTAGTGGGTCTAATAAATGTAAACTTTCGGGGTGTACTTGCAGTTCACTTTTTGGACAGGTCTGGAAAGATGAATTTTAAATCCATACTTGTGCTTAAAAATAAAATCTGGAAACATTTGTGAATAAACTTAACTGACATAGGAACCTATGTGAATTTTTGCAAAATATTTTGAGCCCTTTTGATATGCCAATAAACTCGTATGAAACAAGTCCAGAATCAAAGTTTAGAACCTAAAAGATACTATCAGTATAATATTAAGTTTAAAACTTACGAAATTAAGAATAACTTATAAAATGAACATGTTTATGATATGTGAACCTCTTCATGTAGCTTGTGTGAAGAAGGAGTAGTCTTCATTTCCTTATGTTCCATATTCGTTTGCTAATTTGCTTGTTTTGATAAGGTACAAATATCCTATCCTTTCTCAGTGAGGGTTTTGTTCTCATGACTTATCGATCCTTGAATTTGATTCGTTGCTATGTTATGATCCGTTTGATATGATCCGTTTGACATGATTCCATTTGATATGATCCTTTGATATGATTCACTATGATATGATTCGTTTGCTATCCATTTTGTTATGACATTCAATATGCTATACTATCTCATTTGATATAAGATTCTGTTACCATTTAATATGCTTTGATTATGCTATGATTACTTCGTTTGATTTTTTTGCTATGCTTTGTTCGTTTTATTGCCCGAGTAAACTAGTCATGGATGTACCATAACCATGTCATTGAGGCGCTAATGGCGTGACACTATCTGTGGCGGCGTGATTAGTCCACGGCGTTCCCTTTTGTTATGTATGATTATGTGATCACTTGGCCATTATGTATATGTATGTTCAGTTTAGTACTGGCATATGTATTTTATTTTATACAGGAGCGTATGGATGCATCCTAGGTATATGTTTTGGTGTGACGGAGGTATATGTTTTGGTGTGACGGTGGTTTAGTGATTGGTTTATGTGTGGCCTGCACCCCAATTCACTTCTGGTACCTGAGAGGCCTCCCCTCCTTGTACACTTATGATATGTCAGGGTTATGTCTAAGCTCGCTGGGCAATTCCGTATTATGTTATGATTATGATTCTCTGTTTGACTTCTTTGATTTTATTTTGATTCCCTTATTATTCATTATGCTTGCTTTTTATGATATATGATTTTGTTCAGCAGACCCCTTTGATTCCTATTCGTACATTCATTATGATTCAAATGTTTGTTTCGTTATATCTGTTCACTGGGAGTTTTTAGCTCAACCGTGTTTTTTTTTCCATGCGGCAGGTAATAAGCGGGATGTTGGGCATTGATGGGCTGAGAGTAGGAGCTTATGAGTGGACCTACGTTACCTAGTTTCATATCATTCTGGACTTTGTTTGGAGAACATTTGTTTTGGATATTTCTTTTCTTCTGGACATGTTGGATTACGTATTTCCTTTTTAAGTCATTTGGTTTATATGACTTGGTACTTTATTTAATAAGACTTCCGCTTGCGTATTATGCTTTGTATGACACCATAATGTGACATTTTGACCCTTGTCGGGTTGCGGTGTTACATAAGCAATATGTTGTGACAAAATATAAGACAACACATAGTTGTTAAATCTGTTTAACGTATGAATATTATGATTATTCAGAAATTTCGCATAGCTTTCTAACGAAATACAGATCTCTTAATATTATGATTATTAAGAAACAGATTGATGCACCAAACACAAGGTAAAAGGCAATTAGAATTCATGATTAATTGCCAAATCACAAATTCACATATTGTTAAATTGAAGATTTTGGGTAAATGTTCAATTCAAATTAAAAGATTAATTGAAGCAATAACTTGAACGTTGATATGTGAATAGTTCGATCAACGGTTCATAATTATAGTAGTTTCACCAACGTTCTAATGTAAGGCACTAGTATATATATATATACTATTTGTCCAAAGCCCATTTACTTATAATTATTTGTTTGTTGAGATTTATAAATAATTGTATTGTTTGCATGGATGTAAATTATGAAAACGTACAAATTATAAGTAACTATTTTTAGTGTAATACATATAAAAGATAATGAAACAATTAAATAATATAAGTATACCGGCTTTTGTAGAAACAAACCATATACAAAATTAAATTTCTTTGTACACGGCATTTGTTGCGAAGTTCGCGTAACACTTAAAAACCTTTAAATGCACACAAACTATGAACATATATTAGGATAGTTTTAATATAAAACAAAGGACAACATATATTAGCTAATGAAATAAATTTTATTTGTATGTTATGATGCTTAATTTTTAAGATGATTCTACCAAATATTTTGTATGTGTACAATATATGATTCAAAGTAAATATATTTATAAAAATATTTATGATTTTTATGAAAGCTATTAATTTTGAAATGACAAAAATTTTAAAAGGTTTGTATGTAAAACATTTGTTGTGTATGTAAAGGTTTAACTTGTTTTAAGTATGTGAGAAAAATAGGATAACTTGTAGATGCTATTATGTCATGATTACAAATACCACTTGCCTTGGATATTTGTGTTAATACGGCTGAGACCAAGAAGTCATTTGGTCAAGAAACTTCTTCATCTTCTTCAACACACCACTCATCATCAGGTTTTGTTTGTTTTGTTTTTCTTTTTTTTTTTTTTTTTTTTGTTTTTTTTTTTTGTTTTTTTTCCATAATCGTCCACTGAAATTGCACACTAATTGATATGCATGTTACTGATATGTTGTTGTTTACAAATGCATGTTTGATATATTTTTCTTCAATGTTTTTAACTTTTGATCGCAATGTAACATCCGTTTGATCTTTGATATTTGTGTTTGAAATAGTTACATAGGTTATGATCACTGTAGAAGAAGGGAAACGATAAAAACCCTTAGAGTTCCATCCCAATAGCCGATTGGTAGTAGATGTTTAGTAGATTTTTAAAGTAAGAGGAGTTTCTTAGGTTATTCTCTGGTGTATGATCATACTAAAAAAATATTTTTGAAGTATAAATTGTTTCTGATCCTTGGAGATTAGTTGTTATGTTTAATGGACATATCTCAAAAGGATGATGATGTTAGCAATCTAAGTAATTACATGGTGGTTAATATCACGATTGTTAGTTTAAAGAACATGTGTAATGCAAGGTATAATAGTAGTTACATATGGTAGGTATGATTTATTGCTATTTTGTTTAGTAGTTAAGCAAGAACGTGTTATGCATATTATTAGAAAAAAATGAAGTTAGTGAAAAGTATGTAGAGAAGGTAAGTTCGGTAGATAGTAGAATAGTTGTTAATCGTGAAAACGCTTTACATGGTATAAGATTGTGAACTTCAAAGACAATACATATACGTACTCTGAAATGACTATCTGATTATAGTTGCGTCAAACACTTTTGTATGAGTCCACATAATGGGTCGACATTTTTACCTATCTATTTTTGTTGATGATTCAATTTATTACACATATATATAAATTCTTGTGAGAAACGTATTCACCATTTACACGTTTGTGGTTTTCTGAAATTGAATGACGTTGCAACTATTGGTGGAGGCAAACCAATGTAACATCCGAACACTACAGGTATTTACTACCCAAGAGACTTATACAACTTATCATTTTATTCTAGAAAATTGACATTGATACACGCACTAAATGTTTTAATTTCAGCTTCTTCCTACCTTGTTTACGGAGATGTTGAAACCTAAGAACAACTGGCTGTACTTAATCCACAATAAAGGAACAAAACATAAGGCGTACATAAAGATGGCTGGAGGGAATCAGTTTAAGCTGTATGGATCTGAATGGCGCGAATTTTTAGATGTCAGTAAATACACGAACATATCGACATTCCATTTCATTCGACAGGAAGAAGACTGCTACTACGTAACATCGTACAACAATTCTGGATATGAATGCAATGGATACGATCTTGCTCGGGTAGGTTACAGACAGCGTGGATGCTTGCTTACTTTGGAACAGGTCGACCAATCCCCGGTAATTCTGAATATACAAAGTTGACATTCTATAAGTTTATTAGAAATCTTTTGAAAACCAATCAATTTGATTAAATTTTTTTTGTTTATAACAAATACCTGTTTCGTAGGATCTTCCTTGCGGTTTCTTGACATCAACTGAGAATCCTCAATTCCGTGTTTATGTGAGTGGCACGCTGGTATCAACAGTCACTCACCATGAGATTAAGCTTTTGGATGAAGACAAGCATGTTCATGTTTTTGGAGGAATGGGATGGCATATTTTGGTTCAAGTTCAAAACCTCGTTGTTGGGAGAAGACTGGTTTTCACAAACTTGCTAAACAATTCTGTATCCATGATGCCATTTAATTCGTCCGGTTTGGAGATGCGTCATGATATTGTATAACGTATGGTACTAAACTGGAGAAAGCCATTCCTGAAAAGCCCTATAGACGGAGGTATGTTAATGATAATATACGCATAATGTGTCAAATTATGTTAGGATTTAGTAAATCCAGTTATTAAAGAGTCGGTCACCTCAAGTATATGTAATCACTAGAAAGCTCGTAGTCATAGATTAGTTAATGTTTAGTAGTATTTAGTTAAGTAACACCGTGGAGGACGGACGAGTCTTTACCCACTGTATGCCTGATCCACAGCCCGTTAGGTGGCGTTTTGTGTAAAGACTATAAATACTCTCTACCTTCCAAGGTAGAGAGTTGGAGCTCATAATAAGATTTTTCTTTCTCTCACTAAAGTTCCCAACCTCTAACTTTCTCTCTCTAAAACCTCTTGTATACGCCTCTTTGATCATTGGTTTAGTGAGTTTGTGAAATCCAATATGTTACAAATGGTATCAAGAGCCATGGTTTGATCATCTATTACATATCCTTGGATTTCTAGTGGTTTTTAGATGGTTTTTGAGTTTGAAAAAGTTTAGTGGTTTTTGCATCATTTGGTTCATTTCTAGTATTAAAGTTTGAATTTTGGGTGTACTTTTGTGTTTAGAATCATTGTATGTTCTTGGGTTTTGATTTGGTAGGCTTGAATCACTGTGGTTGAGCTTGTTTTGGATTGAAAAGTGTATTTTTGAAGTTTTTCTTGGTAGTGACTTGGTTCTCGTTATGATATTCATCGTAGCGACTTGCTTCAGTAAAAGGTAGCGAGTTATAGTGATTTTTGGTAGCGACTTGGTCCTAGCGACTTGTCTATTGAGACAAGCCGACAAACAGTACACTTAGTGGATTCTCCACTACGGGTAGCGACTTGGTGAAGGTAGCGACTTGCTTTCAATTTTGTGAGCGACTTGTACTTAAGTTTCTTAGCGAGTTGCTATTTAGCGACTTGACGACTTAGCGACTTGGTGCTTAGCGACTTGTTGTCATAATTCTCAGCGACTTGGTGTTAGCGACTTGGATCTTAGCGAGTTGTTCTTTAGCAACTTGACTGTGTCTTAGCGACTTGGCATTATAGCGACTTGATACTTAGCAACTTGGTTCTTAGCGACTTGGTTCAAGGTTTCTTAGCGACTTGGTTGATTTTTGTTTGTAATACGGTTTTCTCTTGATTTAGTAAAATCCCGTGAAAGAATCTATTTCCCGGTTTAATCATTGAGTTATAAAATCCCATGTAATCTGTTAACATGTCTACCAACGTACCTACAATCATCTCCACTATTGCGGAGGATGTTCAAGCAGCTGGTTCAGATACTCGTCCACCTATGCTTGACCGAACTGACTACGACTCTTGGGCTCAATGAATCAGATTGTACTGTCTTGGAAAGGAAAATGGGGTCAACATTCTCAAATCCATTGATGAAGGACCTTATCAGATTGAGACTACAAGAGACTTGATTGATACAGCTGCAGATGGAACAATGATCTATGGAATAGACAGACCAAAGACGTATGATGAGCTCAATGATAAGGAGAAAAAGAGATTCGATGTTGATATAAGGGCTTCTAACATTATACTTCAGGGTCTTCCAAAAGATATCTACAAGCTTATCAATCACAACACTGAAGCCAAGGCAGTATGGGATAATATCAAGATGCTTCTCTTAGGTTCTGAATTAACCAAGGAAGACAGAGAATCACAACTGTATGATGAGTTTGAGGACTTCAAAATGATGCTAGAAGAAAGTGTCTATGAGTATTAAGTGAGATTCCACAAGCTTGTGAATGATATGAGGAATATCAAAATGACCATGCCAAATATTCAGCTGAATTCAAAGTTTGTGAACAACATGAATCCCAAATGGCATAAGTTTGTCACATCTGTGAAGCTAACCAAAGGATTGAAGAATACCAACTATGAGCAACTTTATGCATTCCTTCTTCAGAATGAGAGACATGCTATGTTTGAAAAAAGGATTCTTGAACAGTTCAAAACCAACCAGGGAGAAACAAGTTCATCAAATGATTCAACTGCCTTTTACACAAATGTTAGAATTACCACCAAAGCTTCTCAAGTTATACCCATGGGTAATGGTAATCACAAACTCATTCTCGATCCAATGTTCAAACAAGCTGATTCTGATGCAGCCGTGGGACACTTCATTAATCAACTGGATCTCATGGTTACTCAAACCATGAACTCTCTCCCATACACCAACAATAACCTCATAACAGCATCTAACCCACACAATCAAGCTACTGTCAGAGATGGGAAGGTCATGGTACAACCAGTTCAAGAAAGGCAGTATGAACAGGAAGAGGTGGAGTTGGTAGAGGATATGTGGCAAATCAGAATCATGGAAGGAATCCAAATCAGGGTCAAACTAAGCCAATTAAGTGCTACAACTGTGGTGGTGATGGACACATAGCAAGGAACTGCACTTCTCCAAAACGCCCTCAAAATGCAGAGTACTTCAAAGACAAGATGTTACTTGTGCAAGCTCAGGATAATGGAGTTGTGTTGGATGAAGAGGAGCTGTTGTTTCTTGCTGAGGGCAATGCCAAGACATATGATGCAGATGTGGATGAGCAGCCAATTCAGGAGATAGGTCATAATCATCAGAATGCCTTTCAAGTTGCAGACTGTGATGCATACGACTCTGATGTCGATGATGAACCTACTGCACAGACAATCTTCATGGCTAGCATTTCTCCAATGGTCTCTCCAAAGGTCTCATCATCACAACAAGCTGGTCCATCCAAAGAATCAATCATCTCAGAGGTATTAAAACTATACGATGATGTTCATGAGCAAAAGATACATGACAAAGTACAATCAACTGAAACTTTTGAGTAAGATATTGAAAATATGGGTAATATCAATGTTGTCCCATATGATCAATATGTGAAACAAAGTGAAAGTGAGACTGTACCAAGTGATGCATCTTGTGCAGTCAATGATGACTATGTTTTTGATGAATACACTGCATGTGCCCCTGATGATTCTGTCATCTCTGAACTAAATGCCTATAAAGAACAAGTTGCTATTTATGAACAAGTTGCTATTTATGAACAAGTTGCTATTTATGAACATCGTGCTAAGTTTGAGTTAACCACCCGTGAGTAGGAAATGGATGACCAAATGCGTACAACTATTAGAAAAAGTAAGTTTAGAGAAGAAGTATTAAAAAAGAGTTAAACTCCTTACAAGAAAAGCTTTCTAAAACTTCTAAGCAAAAACAAGAACTTCAAGAAAATGTTAAAATGCTTAAGCAAGAATTCAGTGCTAAGGAATCAAAACTTTTGAATGATTTTTCTAATCTAAAAACCTTGAAAAACAAGCTTGAAAATAAGTTGTACGTACAAGGGAATACCATTCAGACTGCTCACTTGATCACTAAGCATAGAGTCTTAAGCGATAAGCATAGCATTCCCTTTGTTGAGGAACCAAATCCAGATGTCATTAAAAAGGCTAGAACTGCTCATAAGGTAATTTATGATGGCAATGAAATCCTTAAACCTAGGCAGAAACCTAGTTGCGCTGAGTGCACTGAGGAAGATAAGAAATCAGATGAGGTCACTAGGGAGAAAATGGATAAGAAACTCAACAATCCTACATGTAAAGAGAAAAACATAATTATCAGACCCCATGACTACAAAAAGGAAAATTGGATTTCCTTGAACATGTTTAAGCCTTAAACATTGTTAACACCCGAACAAGTGTTCTGGAAAAAGTATTTAGATAAGCAAAAAGCAGAGAATCTTGTTGTAACAAACCCCCCCCCCCCTAGGAAAATGCCTTCAGCAACTGTGTATCCTCCTAATACACCAATGCATCTAGTTCCTAGATCTATTGCCACTAATAGAAAGACCTTAATCAGCCTATATGTTGTTTATCAGCTGTTTGTTGATTTTGAGAAAACATGTAAGAAGAGAATCACACCTACAGGGATAACTGAGGGGGAAAGGGGTTTTGAGCAAACAAAAGAATGTTATTTAACTGAGGTCATGCCTTTCTTCAAACAATTAAAAGGTCAATTTGAGAGTCTTCAAAAAGGGATAAATTCAGATATTAAAGTAATGGAAAAGAAATTTGATGCAATGATAGTTGAAGTCAATGATTATGAACAGGAACTCAAATATAATGAAGTTGAAAGAAAGAACTTGCACATCTTAAATGAGAATTTGATTTCGAGTTGTGTTGCTCAAGACGTGTTTTATACTGTTACTAAGCACTCTATTACTGCTTCTCGATTTCATCAATTATCTATTGCATTGAAAGTTTCCCATAATTGTGTCATTGAGCTTGAAAAGAAAAACTCAGAACTAAGTGAGAAAATTGATCAGGATGATCACGATAATTTGGTAAAACATCTTTCTAAACTAGAAGTTGAACATTTTGATTTACAACTAAAATATCAACATCTTAAAGAAAATGTCAAAACCTCAAATATCAAGACATCCTCAGATGTTCCAGAGTTTGATGCAGTTTTTCAGATAAACAAACGTGACGAACAGATTCAAGCTCATTGTAACACGATCAGAAAGTTGAAAGCCCAAATCTCTCAATTAAAGGGTGAAAAGAACAATGTGACTGGCTCCCAAATGCCTCCTCCTTTAGATTCTCAGTATTCTCAAACTTTTCATCTTCAAAACTTAGTTAATGCTTTACAAAAAGAAAACGAGAGTTTTCTAGAAGAAAATGAAAAAGTTAAACGACACTTTAAAGAGTTATATGATTCAATGAAAGTCACTCGTGACAAAAAAAAAATGAAAAAATAACGTCTTTACAAAAAGAAATTGAGAATCTGAGGAGTCAGGAAAAAGGGAAACTGCCACTTGTTTTTAATGAGAATGTTGCATCAATGTCATCCTCAGACTGCAAATATACTGTGACTGTTAAATACATTCCTCCTCATCTTAGGAATAATGAACCTGTGTTTCACAACTATTGTGCTCACCTTAAGGATAGTCTAGAATGTCTCAGTGAGATCGTGGAAGAGGATTTCTTAAATAAGCCTCTTGATAGAGAAATTAGGTTTGCTTGCATTCAGGCCAAACGATCTCAAGAGCTGCTAGAATGTTTAATAGCAACATGTCCTAAATCCTTAGGTGCGAAAGGTAAAGCTGTGATGCCTTGTTCTATGCCTAGTGCCAAGCATACAAATCATTCTATGCCCAGTTTTAAGAAAGTGAACACTAATGTGCCTTCAAGTAGTTCAGAACCCTGCACATCTAGTTCAGGAATGCAAAAAGTAGATCAACCAACTAATGTTCCCATAATTCCCTCTACAGGAGTAATCAGTGACATTAAAGCAAGTGGGTCAAAGCCTCCAGGCAATACCAAGCAAGATAGGACCTCGCAAGCTAAGAATGTGCATTGGAAGAAAGTAGAAGACCAACCTAGGAACTTTAAGTTTGTGCTGATTCTAGTGTTAGCTCTAAGCGTACTGTAATTAATGCGAATTCTGCTACTTTTGGCAAAACATGTAATGATGATTGCGTGGTTTCTGTTACTAATCTTGAATGTGGTGTGAATGATTTGTCTAATGTTGTTAAATGCCCAGTTAAAACTGTTAATGCTAAAAATCAAGCTAAGAAGGCTAAAAGGCAAAGGTGAAAGAAAGTTAGAAAACAGTGGAAACCCACAGGAAGGAAATTTAGTAATATAGGTTATCAATGGATACCTACTGGGCATAAGGTTAATGAGTTTTTCCCTAAATTTTCTAAGTCAATGCCCACTAGAAAATGGATGCCTACTGGTAGAATTATTCCCTTAAGAAGTGAACATACTTTGAATAGGTCAAATATGGACACTAGCACTGCATCTATTTCTAATGAGTCCATTGTTTCTACCTCTGATGTGGGTGTTCCAATCACTGTTACTAACCAAATGGAACCCATTCTTGCATGGGGATCCCAATTATCCAGTTATCCATTCTTGTCTGTGGTCAACTGCAGATCGTTCAAATCGTTATGTGGTACCTGGACTCAGGCTGTTCTAAGCATATGACTGGAGACCGATCACGGCTCATGAACTTCATGAGCAAATTCATCGGAACTGTGAGATTCGGAAACGATCATTTTGCTGCTATTATGGGTTATGGAGATTACGTGGTTGGAGATAGTGTGATTTCCATGGTATATTATGTTGAAGGTCTTGGACATAATCTATTTTCTGTCGGAAAATTTTGTGACTCAGATTTAGAAGTGGCCTTCAGAAAACATACTTGCTTTGTTAGAGAACTTGATGGTGTGGAACTTCTCAGAGGAACTCGAGGTTCAAACCTATACACCATCTCTATAGAAGATATGAGGAAATCTTCACCCATCTACTTGCTGTTAAAGGCTTCCAAAACTAAGTCATGGCTATGGCACCGTCGTCTCAATCACTTGAACTTTGGTACCATAAACAATCTTTCCAGAAATGAGTTAGTTAGAGGATTACCCAGATTAAAGTATGAAAAAGATCATCTTTGTTCAGCTTGCCAATTGGGAAAAAGCACAAAATATGCCCACAAACCTAAACCCACAAACTCAGTAATGGAAGTTCTTCATACCCTTCATATGGATCTGTGCGGACCAATGAGAGTGCAAACGATAAATGGGAAGAAATACATTCTAGTAGTTGTTGATGACTACTCTCGATTTACTTGGGTAAAGTTTTTGAGGACAAAGGATGAAACTCCAGATGTCATCATCAAACTTATCAAACAGCTTCAGGTTCGACTCAACAATATTGTTAGAATTGTTCGAACAGACAATGGCACAGAGTTTGTTAACAAAGACTTAATCCAGTTTTATGAAAGTGTTGGAATAAGTCATCAAAGAAGTGTTCCACGAACTCCTCAACAGAACGGTGTAGTTAAAAGACGAAATCGAACTCTTGTGGAAGCCGCAAGAACAATGCTAATTTATTCAAAGGTTCCAATGTTTCTATGGGCTGAAGCCATTGCCACTGCTTGCTACACCCAAAATCGTTCCCTTATTCACACCTCTCATGGAAAAACTCCATATGAACTTGTCCATAAACGAAAACCTGATTTATCCTACGTTCGTGTGTTTGGTGATTTATGTTACCCAACTAAACTAAAAGCTAAAGCGGACATTGGAGTATTTGTAGGTTATGCACCAAACAGAAAAGGATACCGAATCTACAACAAGAGAACCCAAAATATCATGGAAACAATTCACGTTACGTTCGATGAGCTGACCGGTCAAATGGCTCCAGGACAATCCAGTTCTGGACCCGCATTTCAACCTTTATCCAATAGTCCTATCAGTTCTACTCTTTTTTCTAATCCCTCACCAGCAACTCCGTATGTACCTCCTTCAGAAGATGATTTGAAGAAATTATTTGATCCAATGTTTGATGAACACTATGAGCCAAGTGCTAATGATATGTCAGTTCCATCAACAGAGGCTGCCTCTATCCCTGTCAATGAAGTTAACCCTTCATTTTCAATATCATTAAGTCAAGAAGCGCCTGCTGCTAATGAATCTGTCTCATCAACAAATCATCAATCATCGAGTGTACACAATGGAAATGGTGCTGCTGTTACAGATGATGAAAACCCTTTTGCTCCTCCAGAAGATGAACCCTTTGAAAACATATTTGCTCCTGAATCATCAACAGAACCATCGTCATCAGGAGATATAGACTCTGCTACTTCAGTTCCTCAACAACAACCACATGAACATCTTAGGAAATGGACACATGATCATCCATTGGACAACATCATTGGAAACCTTTCTCGTCCAGTATCCACACGGAAACAACTTGCAACCGATGCCTTACGGTGCTTCTTCAATTCTGTACTCTCTAAGATCGAACCAAAAGAAGTGAAAACTGCCATGAATGAAGACAGCTGGTTCAATGCCATGCAAGAAGAAATTCATGAGTTTGATCGACTAGATATATGGGAATTAGTACCTGCTCCAGATTGTGCAATGATCATTGCTCTAAAGTGGATCTTCAAAGTAAAACTTGATGAGCATGGTGATGTTTTAAAGAACATGGCTCGATTGGTTGCAAAAGGATACCGTCAAGAGGAGGGTATTGACTTTGAAGAATCATTTGCTCCAGTTGCTTGTATCGAGGCAATCAGAATCTTCTTGTCTAATGCTACAAGTAAGAACATGGTAGTATATCAGATGGATGTAAAGACGGCTTTTCTTAACGGAGATCTTAAAGAAGTCGTATACGTCAGCCAACCTGAAGGCTTTGTGAATCCAGAGCATCCTACTCACGTGTATCGTTTGAAGAAGGATCTTTACGGTTTGAAGCAAGATCCAAGGGCTTGGTATGATACGCTATCAAAGTTTCTTCTATCTACTGGATTCAGCAAAGGAGCAGTTGATCCGACATTGTTCCCCAGAAAGTCAGGCAAACATTTAATCACGTTCAAATATATGTTGATGATATCATTTTCGCCTCGACTGACCCCAATGAATGTGACCATTTTTCAAGTGAAATGGGTTCTAATTCAAATGTCAATGATGGGACAAATGTCATTTTTCTTGGGATTACAAATTTTACAAAGTCCCGGAGGCATTTTTATAAATCAATCTAAATACGCAAATGAGATTTTAAAGAAATTTGGATTTGATTCTAGTGACCCTGTTGACACTCCCATGACAGAGCGTACTAAACTGGATGAGGACCACTCAGGGATCATGGTTGACCAAACAAAATATCGTTGTATGATTGGATCCCTGATGTACCTCACAGCCAGTAGACCAAACATTATGTTCGCTGTTTGCATGTGTGCTAGATATCAGGCTAAGCCTACCAAAAAGCACCTTGAAGTGGTTAAACGGGTCTTTCGGTATCTCCAAGGAACCATCAATATGGGACTTTGGTACCCGAAGGACACCGGTATGTCACTAACAGCCTATGCAGATGCTGATCATGCAGGATGTCAAGATACACGTCGAAGTACGTCTGGAGGTGCTCAGTTTTTGGGTGATAAGCTTATGAGCTGGTCTTCAAAGAAGCAATGAGTACTTCTATTTCCTCTACAGAGGCTGAATACATAGCCATGTTATCTTGTTGTGCTCAAATCCTATGGATAAGATCTCAATTATCTGACTATGGCTTTGAATTCAACAAAATCCCTCTGTAATGTGATAATAAGAGTGCTATTGCTCTCTCATGCAACAACGTACAACACTCAAGAGCAAAGCACATCGACATTCGACATCATTTAATCAGGGAGTAAGTAGAAAACGGTGTGGTGGAACTCTATTTTGTAAGGACTGAATATCAGTTAGCAGACATCTTCACCAAAGCTCTTCCTAGAGAACGTTTTGAGTTTATCCTCCCACGACTTGGTCTAAAGAGTCTACAACCGGAAATACTCAAACGTCTTCAAGAGGAAGACGAGGAGTAAAGGTCTTTCTTCATCCATCTCTTGTAAATATATTTTCGAAAAGCAAAATACAAAATTACAAAACCTTCAAAAAGCAAATAGAAAAATATAAAACTTTCAAAAAATCCATAAAAATTTGAAAAATCTTGAAAAATTTCGAAATATATTGTCTTTTTGTCATGGTTTTTTTCTCGATTCGATAATATCTACGGTCTTTGTGCTGTCATTCAAAGAATGACACGGGACTTTAGATGTTGTTCGAATGTTCAAAAAAAATAAAAAAATCAAAAATATTTTTGGGAGAAAGTGAAACAATGGTTTATTGTCATTTCAGGCAATAACCCGCTTTTCAAAGAAAGAACAGAGTCATGCTTTATCTTGTTTTTCAAAACTCATGCTCTGATTCTATAAACAATTACTTACTATCTAATGAAACTAACAGCTTTGAAAAATAACTCGGACTCTATTTTTGAAAATCATCTGGACTCAACGTTTGTCAAAAATATCTATCTCTCAATCAACAACTTATGTCATTGATTGAGGGGGAGAATGATTTCAATTAAATCAAAAGGTTATTTGTCATACAATTGTTTTCAAAAGATAATCATGCATGTTTAATCATTGGAGTTTAAAGTCTCAAAATCCGATCCTTATCAGTTAAAACGTTTTCATAATCAAGTCACAATTCTCCTTAAAAGCTTTCAAAATTAATTTAAATCTACAGAGATCACAAATCTCAAATGATTTGATAATTGTGATCGGGGGAGAATTTGTGATTTAAATTGGATTTAAACTGATAATTCGGTAAATGGTTTTATAACGATGTACAAGCTCTCCTTCCCACATGTGCCAAACGATTTCAAATTTTCCATGCACATGTTGAGGGGGAGCATCTATCTTAAACCACAAAGATTTGAAACGTGATCAATTTATTTCAATGTGCAGTCTTTTCCTAATATGTGCAAAACATCTTAAAATATCTATGCACATATTGAGGGGGAGCAACTATTTTGAAAACCACATTCTTTATATAACTACTCTTAGATGCAAGCCAACCCCTCAAAGATGAAAATTATCTCTATTACAAAATGATGCTTGATGCACATGTTGAGGGGGAGCTCTTGTTCTAAAAATCAAAAACAATTCAGGTACAAAATGCTTTGATAATATATCACAAGTATCTGGATTGATTTTCAAATGGTTTTCAATTGGTTCTAATGGCAGATGAACAATACCAAATAGACCGACCAATTTTAATTTATGTATGGTGATATAAGGACGATAAGGTTAGGTATTTGTTCCCATGATCTGCCAGAACGGAAGGGATCTACCCAGGGACAATCCATTAGATAGTGTAGAATTCCTTAGGTATATTGAAAAAAAAGGAGAAAAATGAGATATGGGAAGAGTGCAGACTAAGACTGAGCTAGTACTGGAATAAACCCAACAAGGTTCTAGTTATGAAGTCTCGGTAAGCACTGAAGGGGTTGAAGAATGAAAAAGAATTGAATGAGAAAAGGGTGAAAATAAATAGACCTCCAATTATTCAACCTTAGGGCAGATACCGGGTTCAATTCATATGCTACTGGTGGTTACCAAGGTAACATCGGTATTGAAGACAAGACGTCATGGACCTAGTGACGCACTGCACTTCAACTTACCAAACCACTCAAGTTCCTCTTAAAAGGACTTGTTTCATTCTCACGGGGAACCGACATAATCTATCGACTTTCTCATAGAGATTGTTGATATTGAAGAAGGAGACCCTCTCCCTAGTCTCCGAAATAGGATCCAAATATGCACAATTGAGTCTAGAGCCACGAGATCATCAATAAATCTCATTAGGACACTTTCAATGAAGACTCTCTGTTTCACACAATGTGGAAAGAGAGATTATATCTTATGAATATCTGAGTGGTAATGCCAGAACATCTGAGTGATATGCAAACATATTCACAATGAAGATGGAAAGCCTTCTGGAGCCAACATCAAACAAGCTCCTGGTGGGTGGCATGTGAGATCTATCTAATAGATCAACCATGTGACAATTGAACAGAAACAATGGGGCGATTCAATCTTTTGAATCAATCCTGGTTCAGGTAAGGGATTGACGGATACCTTTGAAAAACCGGTCGTTGTGCTTTAAAATCCTTTTCCTTAGCACATCGTCTGTGTACTATTATTTCAAAATAAAAGGTGTTTATGATTGATAATTGATTTTCTTTAAAACCTTCGTTGTATAGCAAAAACAATTTCTATTGAGCGGTACACGATTGTTTATCAAATCTCTTTTCATCAATCAATGAATCTCAATTCGCTGGTTCACTCACTCCGTGTTGTCTTCTTTGAGACGTTCCGGTTTGAGAACAGCTAGACCAGCTGTGAAAACCTGTCAAGGAAATTCTTCAGAATTATACCTGATCACAGGCAGTACTTGTACTGATCAATGGGGAACCGTGTGCCATGTACCTCAATTCAACGAAAGTGATCAAAGACACCTTCGTGCACTTTATTGCTAACTGTTGTATGCAAGTACGCCCGACGTTTGCAGCTGATCAGATTGAAGCTGTCAATCCATAGCCGCATGCTCACACTACACATTCATCTCTAAAGAAATCATGATAAGTGCATCAACGACTCTGATATTTTCACTCCATGCTTCTGCTACGCTGCTGCTGTCACACCCCCAAAATATCGCAGCGGAATGATAGTGTCATTGGGGTATGACGTCATAGCACAAAGTATGGATACAGAAAACGACCTCTATACTGAGACGTTTTGAAAAGTCTACCATTCGATTAAATAAGTTAAAGTTTACAAAACAAGAAATTCCAAAGTTTGATAATACATAAAGGTTTACAAAACATGTCGAATGGTAATTGTTAAAAGCACAAGACTCCAATGTATGCCATGTGAGTTCATAAGTTTGTAATAAAATGATCTGAAATACTTTGAGAAATGTTCACACAGCAAAGGCATTGTAAATCCACCCAGTTCCAAGTTCCGCCCATACAAAACTTGCAACCTGTGTGTTCACAACCCATTGCCTAAAATAGAATGACAATCATGAATATGCGCATTAAGGTAGTTAAAAGTATAAATATCACCACAAGGGTCTTCCAACATCTCGTGTTGGGATGTTCCTCCAACGACTCACGTTGGGCTGTATCCATATAAATGGCCTTCCAACCTACAAATATTGGGATGTTCCTCCAACGACTCACGTTGGGCTGTATCCAAATAAATGGCCTTCCAACATATAAATATTGGGATGTTTGTTTAAGTCTAGTCACTTCACGCACCAAGTCTAAAGTATAAGTAATGTTGTTTGGCAAAAGAGTTTAAATGTTTTGATAAATAAGCATGTATCTCGCCCCAAATAGTTTATAAAGTAATTAAACGAGTAAAAGCGGGGTATGAACTCACCTGGTATGATTGATATGCTAAGAAAATGAATTGCATGAAAATGAGGCTCGGAAACTATCCGCGACCTAAAATGAATGTTATGACTTGAGTTATGATATGTTGTCGTGAATGCATGATTTGTAAACGTATCACCCAATATGTTACTTGAAAACTAATTATATAAAAATATTGTTACTTGAATGTGTGACGGTTCCATGTCAAAAATAATTACTTTTGAGCTAATGGTGAAAATATAGTTAAAACTATGTAACGGTTTCAGTAATTGTAAAATCGGTTTACATCGGACTTGACGTAGTATATACATAGGAAAACTAACTCGTTTTTAAGGTCCGTTCCCCCCGAAACGTCCGTTTAGGCCCTCAAAACCTTGATTAAAAATCCTGACAGCATACTAATGCTGTGAATGGTGTTTTCAGCACGTTTTCGACTCAAAGTTCGGTTAACCATAACTCACTCGTTTTAAGTCCGTTTTTCAAGTTCTTTATATCCACGGTTTCGTATTAACATATACTAATATATTTTTGATAAGTCGACACATTTAATAACGTTTAAGACCCATTTTTGACTCGTACAAAGTTGAGAATACATGCTGAATTTTCTGAAACAAATAGTTTTCGTCGTCAAACTTGAAAAATTCATATCTTCTTCGTTATAACTCCGTTTTAACCCGTTCAAGCGACCACGTTTTCGTTTTAAAGTATATTTTCCAAATATATAGCCCAAAAATTTTTATCTACTGTCGAGATTTCCCGATTTTCAAAATATGGACAGACCCTTAATAATAGTTGTCGAAATGAGTTTTTCTCGCGCAAAACCTATTCTAACCAATTCAAAACAACTCTGAAGCTATTCAAATCCTACCATACACCTTCTTAAGGTGTCATGGGTTCCTAGACATCATCAAAGATGATATGTTTCAAGGGATTCATTATAGGATAATTATATTACATAATAAGTAATAAAAACAACAAAAGTGGTATAAATTCATATGTAACATGCATGTTTCTTGCAAAAATGATGAAATAACAATAAGATGAATATGAAAAAGTTATGAAGATCATGAAATGCTTACTTGAATGATTATGTGAAGAAGATGATAAAAACCTTAATTAATCTTTAGGTTTTTATTCCAAAACCTTGAAATAGATCACTACTAATACTTGATAATCACTTGTAGCTTGAAAATTTATGGTTTCCCTTGTGTTTCTTGGTTTGGCCGTCCACCACAAGAGAAAAAAAGGAAGAGAGCTTTTCTTTACACCTTCTAAATGTGTGTTGTATGTGTTTTAGAAAACAAAATATCTAATATATGCATAGGTGTACATGTAAGTTGTAAATATCAATTTGATCACTAATGGTGACTCATGTGGAATAAAGGTGGCCGGTTTTGGTGCTTAGGAGGGGGGTTGAATGTATCTTTGAGTAGTTAAATGTATAAAGTCATGTTATAATGTGAAATTTGTAATATAATTAGGTATTTAGCGTAGCGTTAACTAAAAATAGATTTTAACGGAACAAAATAAAATATATTGAAGCCGTAAAAATTATAAAAATACATTTCTTACAAAAATTGAGTGAATAATTATTTATCGTGTTGAATTTACGAAAACCTTCGTAATTATATAAATATAACAATTTATATACTAAATAAATTTAAAACACTGGGTAAACTCATAATATTATTTTTATAATCTTAATATGAGTATTAAAATATATCGGGATAATTTTTGGAAGTGTCGGATCAAATGTTCAAATAATGTTTACGCGATAGCGTTTATTTAATAAGAAAATAAACGTTTAATGTAAAATGCAAAACCCATGCATAAATTGAAATGAAATGATGAATATGGAGTTTGAGAAATGACCGGAAATTGAGAATTGTGACATTCTTCCCATGTCAGAGGAATCACGTCCTCGTGATTCAATCGATGATACTTAAAGGTCTACCCTTAGGTTTCGCGAAATCAGGGTGTATGGTCAAAGTGCTTATGCTAAAACTTACGCGTCTAGGTTTCTTATCTAATGAGGCTCACTGAATCTGAATAATACGGTGGATCACTTAATGGTCTAGGGAAAACGTACCAGTTACGCATTGCGGGCTGCCTCGGTTCCTACATAGAATGCTCGAGCTCGGGGTGGACTGAGATTGAGTACAGGGTTTGGATTATTTCCTTCAATTGCCACATCTAGATGAGCTTGCATCGGTGGCTTATTCAACTGAGGACAATTATTCCGGTAGTGATTCGGGCTGTTGCACTCGAAGCAAGTCCTTTTGTTATTCCTCATGTTGCTCGTGTTAGCCGTTGTTATCGGTCTTGCACGCTCTCTACACTGGTTTGAAAAATGGCTCGACTGATTGCAAATTGTACATAAGCGGCAGGGCTTGGACTTCGGGTGATGATAACCACATTTAGCACATTTGGGATGTGTACCCGCATATTCTCTTTGTTAAGTACCCGTTGCCACAAAAACTCTTGCTCTCTTGTTGTCTGCTACCACATCCATCTGTCTACTCGATCCACTCGATTCTTTCCTCTTGTCACTGCTCTTCAAAGTCCCATTTCTGACCATCTCATCTGTTAGGGTTCCTGCTCTCAATATTGCACTTTGTATTGTAGACGGCTCAGTAGTTTTCACAGTTCCACGGATTTCGAGGACAAGACCATATATGTACCTATCGATTCTCTTGGATTCAGGGGTGACCAGATGAGGAACTAGTCTGGCTAATTCATGGAATCGGTCTGTGTAGGCTGCGTGACCAGCTCCTATCATGGAGGGTGATAAAGTTCGTCTTCCAGTTTTTGCATTTCATTATCCGGGCAATACTCCTCTTTCAATAACGCCTTAAATTCGTCCCATGTCATACCTGTAGCTGCTTCTCTGCCCCTAGCCTGTAGCTGTCTGTTCCACCATGTCAATGCCTTTCCTGATAGCAAGCAATCAGCATACTTTACCCTCTGATGTGTGGCACAATTGCTGATGTCGATCACTGACTCTGTCTTCTCTACCCATCGAGTAACGCCAAAGCACCTCCTATACCATCAAACTCCACAGGTTTGCATGCCGAAAATTCCTTATATGTGCATCCAATTCTGTTGTTGTTGTTGGTGGTGGTGGTGTTGTTGTTGTTGTTACTGCCAACTACATTGTTGGTGTCGCCATTCCCGCTCCCGCGGTTTCCCGAGTTATTCATATGGTTTCCAACTTGTGTGACAATAGTTGGAAGCAAGATTTGAAGTTGTTGAGCGATGATGGCGGCAAAATCAGGGTTTCCGCCAGTGTTGTTGTCATTGTTACCCATGTCGCTACCGCCTTCTCTACCTCCACGCTCACCTGTCCTTCCACCCCTTTGCGCCACACCACCTCGGCCAGTGCTGCGTGTTACCCTCTTTGGTGCCATGATCTCTGCAAGGGAAAGAACCGTTGAATTACCAATTTCTATACTTAACGTCCTCAAACATAATACCACGCCACAAATTGGTTCCTAAGGTGTGCACACACCGATCTACGTATGCGTGGTCGCATATGTCCACGTGGGTTGCCTCATTTCAAAGTTCCGCCCATACAAAACTTGCAACCTGTGTGTTCACAACCCATTGCCTAAAATAGAATGACAATCATGAATATGCGCATTAAGGTAGTTAAAAGTATAAATATCACCACAAGGGTCTTCCAACATCTCGTGTTGGGATGTTCCTCCAACGACTCACGTTGGGCTGTATCCATATAAATGGCCTTCCAACATATAAATATTGGGATGTTCCTCCAACGACTCACGCTGGGCTGTATCCAAATAAATGGCCTTCCAACATATAAATATTGGGATGTTTGTTTAAGTCTAGTCACTTCACGCACCAAGTCTAAAGTATAAGTAATGTTGTTTGGCAAAAGAGTTTAAATGTTTTGATAAATAAGCATGTATCTCGCCCCAAATAGTTTATAAAGTAATTAAACGAGTAAAAGCGGGGTATGAACTCACCTGGTATGATTGATATGCTAACAAAACGAATTGCACGAAAATGAGGCTCGGAAACTATCCGCGACCTAAAATGAATGTTATGACTTGAGTTATGATATGTTGTCGTGAATGCATGATTTGTAAACGTATCACCCAATATGTTACTTGAAAACTAATTATATAAAAATATTGTTACTTGAATGTGTGACGGTTCCATGTCAAAAATAATTACTTTTGAGCTAATGGTGAAAATATAGTTAAAACTATGTAACGGTTTCAGTAATTGTAAAATCGGTTTACATCGGACTTGACGTAGTATATACATAGGAAAACTAACTCGTTTTTAAGGTCCGTTCCCCCCGAAACGTCCATTTAGGCCCTCAAAACCTTGATTAAAAATCCTGACAGCATACTAATGCTGTGAATGGTGTTTTCAGCACGTTTTCGACTCAAAGTTCGGTTAACCATAACTCACTCGTTTTAAGTCCGTTTTTCAAGTTCTTTATATCCACGGTTTCGTATTAACATATACTAATATATTTTTGATAAGTCGACACATTTAATAACGTTTAAGACCCATTTTTGACTCGTACAAAGTTGAGAATACATGCTGAATTTTCTGAAACAAATAGTTTTCGTCGTCAAACTTGAAAAATTCATATCTTCTTCGTTATAACTCCGTTTTAACCCGTTCAAGCGACCACGTTTTCGTTTTAAAGTATATTTTCCAAATATATAGCCCAAAAATTTTTGTCTACTGTCGAGATTTCCCGATTTTCAAAATATGGACAGACCCTTAATAATAGTTGTCGAAATGAGTTTTTCTCGCGCAAAACCTATTCTAACCAATTCAAAACAACTCCGAAGCTATTCAAATCCTACCATACACCTTCTTAAGGTGTCATGGGTTCCTAGACATCATCAAAGATGATATGTTTTAAGGGATTCATTATAGGATAATTATATTACATAATAAGTAATAAAAACAACAAAAGTGGTATAAATTCATATGTAACATGCATGTTTCTTGCAAAAATGATGAAATAACAATAAGATGAATATGAAAAAGTTATGAAGATCATGAAATGCTTACTTGAATGATTATGTGAAGAAGATGATAAAAACCTTAATTAATCTTTAGGTTTTTATTCCAAAACCTTGAAATAGATCACTACTAATACTTGATAATCACTTGTAGCTTGAAAATTTATGGTTTCCCATGTGTTTCTTGGTTTGGCCGTCCACCACAAGAGAGAAAAAGGAAGAGAGCTTTTCTTTACACCTTCTAAATGTGTGTTGTATGTGTTTTAGAAAACAAAATATCTAATATATGCATAGGTGTACATGTAAGTTGTAAATATCAATTTGATCACTAATGGTGACTCATGTGGAATAAAGGTGGCCGGTTTTGGTGCTTAGGAGGGGGGTTGAATGTATCTTTGAGTAGTTAAATGTATAAAGTCATGTTATAATGTGAAATTTGTAATATAATTAGGTATTTAGCGTAGCGTTAACTAAAAATAGATTTTAACGGAACAAAATAAAATATATTAAAGCCGTAAAAATTATAAAAATACATTTCTTACAAAAATTGAGTGAATAATTATTTATCGTGTTGAATTTACGAAAACCTTCGTAATTATATAAATATAACAATTTATATACTAAATAAATTTAAAACACTGGGTAAACTCATAATATTATTTTTATAATCTTAATAGGAGTATTAAAACATATCGGGATAATTTTTGAAAGTGTCGGATCAAATGTTCAAATAATGTTTATGCGATAGCGTTTATTTAATAAGAAAATAAACGTTTAATGTAAAATGCAAAACCCATGCATAAATTGATATGAAATGATGAATATGGAGTTTGAGAAATGACCGGAAATTGAGAATTGTGACAGCTGCGAATATCATGAATTAACGAAAGCTTCCGCTACTCTGATGAGAATATATCATGATCCAGAATGTGAGCATGTCGGTCCAAATGTCACAACATCACATAATACCAACACCACAATGGAAGAGTCAGAGATTTATGATAGCTGATGATCTCAAAAGCTGGCTCAAAACTCATTATCACGTGGACCAGTTAAAGACCTCCACATTGATTATCCAAACATGCAATAATGAAGAATCAATGTCTACGAGCTCCTGTGCAAAGAACTACATCAAGAATGCAAGAACAATTTTAATGTAATATCTGTTTGTGTTCAATGTAATTTTAAGGTGATCTTGAGGTGACCTCCCTTAGAGGGAGATTGTTAGGATTTAGTAAATCCAGTTATTAAAGAGTCGGTCACCCCAAGTATATGTAATCACTAGAAAGCTCGTAGTCATAGATTCCCAACCTCTAACTTTCTCTCTCTAAAACCTCTTGTATATGCCTCTTTGATCATTGGTTTAGTGTGTTTGTGAAATCCAATATGTTACAAATTATTTTTGAGAAACCAAAACGTTTGCACATGATATACTTTTTTGAAATTTGTTTTACATGATTTATGTAGATAAAAGGATGTCACACATGTGTGAGTGGGAAGGCCATACATAGCATCAGGATGAGAAGAATTGTTTTTATGCGCCAATTCTTGCGTATGTGACAGAACGTAGTCGTTTGGTAAGCGGTCCATTCAGATTTTCATTTCTGTTATTGTCCTTTATATTGAGGGACATTGATAACGTTACACGAGTCGTTCGGGGTTAAAGGAACTTCCTTTTCTTCGAGCAAGTTTTATAACACCCTAGGCAGTGAACCTAATCGTTGTAGTGTAGTATTAGGGTAAGCCACGGGTATTGATATCGTTCTCTAGGGGAATAGGAATGCTAGTGAGAAGTTACTACGCTAAGGTTGGGGTTGAGGAAGATTATTTTTTATCTTTTTATATTTTTAAGGAATTAGAAAGGTACGAATCTCGGGGTTTGGATTTGGGGGTTGGTATTTCTACCGATTACTCTACTTGTCAACTTATCTAATCTAAGGTGTATGTAGTCTATGTCTAATTATTGTGTGCTCGTATGATGGCTTAAAGTTTTGTTCACTTAGGTTTTATTACTCCTTAATTATCTCCTATTTATGGTTGAATTGTCACGTCCTTATTCTTAATCGCGTTGTGTGTCTAAAGTCGTAGGGTATACGTTTGTCCCTAACTCTTTGAAACTACCAAAGGGTCTCGTCTACAAAATCTCTAGGAATTATAAACTCTAACTCTAAGGTACTCTTTGGATGGTTTAGCCTATAACTACTCTAGGTGTTATAGTCTAAGGTTCACAAAGATTAATCAAGCATTAACTACACAACGAATGACCTATCGCATTACTAGATCATTAACAATTAAGATAAGAGACAACCAATCAATATTCAATAATTAAGTTTCATATTCCCTAAGCAAACGCACAAGTAAATTAGCCGGACATGGAGAACATGCAAGCATACACACAAGTAATTGAAGACATAATTGAATTAATGAAGTAAAACACTTATCTTGGTGTAAGATAGGGTTTGGAACCCTAAAATACTGTACAAGACAGCCTTGGTTCGGTTTAGGTTTTTACTCCAAAAGACTACACACTAAAACTGAAAAATTCGGATTCTATATATAAGATTACAATCGCGACGGCGTCACCTTATGATTTGTGACGCCGTCGGGTAGCCGTTATTAGGGTTTCGTCTTGGCCACGTTAGTCTTGCGACGGCATCACCTTATGCTCGTGACGCCGTCCCCTTCAGTCTCTGACGCCGTCTGGATCAAATCTAGGCCGTCTGAGTTGCGACGGCCTACTCTTTTAAAGCCTGACACCGTCACTTGAAAATAAGCAATTTGGCTACTGAGACGTCACAGAAGTGCTCCGACGGCATCGCAATTAACACCTGACGCTGTCCCCTTGTATTTCAGCAGCTTGAGTGTCTCGATTCTTGACTTTGGCCATTTTCTTCGTATATTCACGCCTTTTCGTCCAAATAAGTGCCATTCCAGCAATTTGCCTTCAAGAGACCTAAAAAGTGAAAAGGAACGATATTAAGTAATAACGGATACAAAAGTGATCAAATAAGGGCTTAAATGACCCCTCAAAAAAGTACATTTTAAAACCTTATCAAATATCCCTACACTTGGTATTTGCTTGTCCTCAAGCAAATGTGCTTTTAGCCAATTAATTTATAAGTTAGGGGTGATAAAGCATTGGTTTAGAACAATCCACAACACATATAAGCCCCGCAAAAGTCATAACAAGAACGGAAATTACATACTAGCGCCTCACATGGGGTGTTTGGGTACTCACATCTCTCGGGTGTATATGAAATATAACAAGTTGGAAATCGAAGATAAACACTCATTAACCGGTTCTAGTACGTAGATAACCATGGGCTTGAGAATAGATCAAACCTCCATCGCTTTGGCGTAAGCACTTAGGAAAGACTAACAAAGAGGTCTTTAAAGGGTTGTAATGTTAGGCTTACGGTAGGGAAACAAAGGGTTTGGTGGGATAGGCTATTTAGTGGTGGGAAGTCAAAAATCTCTATGTTACAAGCATATGAAGAATGGAGTTGCTAAGCCAAGACTCGACACTCTAAACTCTAGATAACTGAAACAAACAAACATAAATTTAAAGATAGATGTAGGATGGTAGCCCGTATGTTTTTTTTTTTTTTTTTTTTTTTTTTTTTTCATACACTTTTACTCTACCATCCTCTACGGTAACATCAAAATGATAGGGAATTATAGGCACATCCCTACACTTGAGTTTTTATTACTCTAACACTAATTTGACCCGAATTGAAAAGATCAAAACACTTGGGGTACGTTATTACGCAAATAAGGGAATTTAACGTTCCCTTCCAGTCATTTCATAAACTTTAACTTTTCCCATGAGTCCCAATCGTCCCAAAACTGTGTACAAAGAATATGACTCGACTTAGCAACTCATGCAAGCAACTAGATAATTGAACTAAGGGTTTGGGGTGATAACTGTAGGACCTTACAAATATCAACCTTATCACGAAATACCACGTTACCACTACTACGCGTATAAAATGTGAAACCCAAGCACAAACTATGCGTGAATATGAAAGAAATAAAGATGAGAAAGATTGGTGACTTGAATATGAATTCGTATGTATGTTTAGAGAGATAAATGAAAGAAGATGAAAACAATAAGTTGTATATTGATTCAAGGAAAAAAACGCACACACACAAGCACACCCCTCAAATGAGACTTTGAGGGGTTTATATAGTCCAAGGGACTTGATGCCCTAAAAGGCTTTCCATGGGCTTTTGTGGACTTGGACATGGGTCAGATTGGATATGAGGCAAACTTAACTAAACTAATACCCATTTAGCTTAGTCCAATCCACGAGCCCGTTGACTATTCTATCATGATATCTAACACACGTTACAAAGTTCCTAAACGTGAATGACCATCACTTCTAATAAAACTATTAAGGCTAACAATCTCCCCCTAAGGGGTGGTCATTCAAAAGATGCTCCACTTGATTAGGTTTTTACTTTTCTCGAGCTTAAACTTTGTGCGTAGATATAGAATAGTCTTGATTCTTTGTTCCTTCATGCTTTGTGATCAGATAATGTGGTTGTCTGCCGTTGTCAACTTCGTTGGTTTGGTGTCTCCACGTCTTTCTCCACCATGCTCACACTTCTATTTGTCTTTGAGTTTCCAATGATGAAGTTCTCGAGTCTTTACACTTTGTAGATTCTTTGACATTGACGAAGAATCATCTTTAATATTGAGTAGCCTTTGATTTTGATGAGAACTTTCATGTGTTGTTGGTATGAGCATGTGGAGAGTCTGCACGATCCATCCGCTTCGGAGCTTCCATAAGAAGAAAACATAAAAACAGGTTAGTGATAAGCGGATTCCGGCACTTACAAGTTTGAATTTCGAGGGTGTTAACAGCATAGTGTGAAAACACGTCTCTAATTCTCACAAGGGCCGTTCCTGAACTGGAGTCCCACAAGTGAGATAACGCGATATACCAAAGTACATCTACAGTTCAGATGAGTCGCTGAAGTACACCGAAGCATCACTTCACGACTGTAGACCGTTTGAGACACACTAAGCGTAATCCACGGGGAGTTACCAAAGTGACCTGCTGTCAGGGCTGCTTGATGTTGACCCTGGCAGGAGTTTCCATTCAATCACTGAAGATCATAGATGTGAAACTTCTCATAAATGTTCTGGCAGATTGCTAAGATCTGCGTAGGACTCTAGAATATATCACTTACGTCCTTATTGATGAACAGTAAGCGATGTCATGTCAAGTGTTCCTATGAGATCTTTTGATGAATCTCGTGGCTCTAGACTCAATAGTGCATTTTGGTTTTCTTGAGCGGAGACTAGGGAGAGGGTCTCCTTCTTCAATACCAACGATCTCTAAGAGAAAGTCGATAGATTATGCAGGGTTCCCAGTGAGAATGAAACAAATCCTTTTAAGAGGAATTGAGTGGCTAGAAGGTTAGGTGCAGTGCGTCACTGGGTCCATGACGTCTTTGTCTTCAATACCAGCGTCATCTAGTGACAACCAGTAGCAGATGAATTGAACCCGGTTTCTGCCCTAAGGTTGATTATGGAGGGCTATTTCTTTTCACCCTTTTTCATTACATTTCTTTTTAATTCTTCAACCCCTTCTTTCTCCTTTCTCACATTACTCCCTTTTTCAATCATACCTAAGGACTTCTAGTTCAAAACTATTTGTTATGTCCTTAGGTAGATCCCTCTGGCTCTGGCGGATCATAGGACGGATTTCCTATCCTTAGACACCTTATAACTCCATGACTATCCTATGTTGCCATAAAACCATTTTTCTTGAAAATCTCTCAAAGCGTTTATGATTATAAAACATGATTTTGTTAACACCTTGAGAGTTTTATATTTTCATAAACACTCCCCCTTCACATGTGCTTATATTATTTTAGCTTAAATCTTCACATTGAGGGTAGAGTTCGCACTTTTGAATTGATCGACTTTAAATGAACAAGATCGATTCGAGACACGTTTACATCACTAGTGAACTAGCTTGAAATTATTACCCGTCCTGGTCAAGTCCATAGAAAGTTTCTCGAAATGGTACATTTCCTGACTTTGATTTCTCGTCAATTCATTGGTTACGACTGAGTCGAGCTCTTTTGAGATTCAAACAACGATCATTAAACATTTTTGATCACATTTTAATCACGTTTCTCCCCCTCAAAAATAGCATATCGATGATGTTTTTGAAACAAAATGATTAAAAGATATGTTTTTCAAAAAGCATTTGGAGAGAAACTGATTTAGCATGAATTTTGGAACAATTTTGGTTTAATACTCCCCCTTAACGAAAGCATATTTTTCATACAGAAAAGTTAGAATCAATTAAGGGTTTAGAGGGGGTTATCTTGGTACCAAATGTGAGAGATTTAAAAAAAATCTTTTTGAAAAATTTCGAATCAATGGTACGCAAGATGATGAAGATTTTGAAAATCTTTTGAAGATATTAGAGAGAATAAATATCTTCATTTGTTTTAGGATAAGTGCTCGATATTTATGAAAATCGATTTTGCGTAACACTTTCCTTTCTTTAAAGCGCGGGTCCTGAACTGATGTGTTCAGAAGCCATTATGTTGAAGTCCGGGTTTCGTACTGAAGTATACGAAAGCCATTATTTAAGAAATTTTTGAGAAACGACATGTTTTAGAAACATTTAAAGAACTCTCGTTCAAGCATCTGTACATGTCCGTATCATTGTTGAATGACATTTCTAGAAACGTACCGAATATCGATTATACGAGAGACATGTCGTGAGAAGAATATTTTTGGATTTATGATTTTATATTGTTTTTGTATTTTTTGAAAGAATTTATATTTTTGTATTTTTCTTTTGTTGGTTTTATAAAAGAAATGGAAAATCAAAAATAGAAGATAGAGAGAATGAAGAAGAAGATTTTACAGAATTGGAACCCTCTGAAGAGCAGGGTTCAGAGACATTTGATTCACCTGCAACCAAAGAAGAAGAGTTTTCACAAATAACAGTGTTAGAAGTACAAGATTCCTCACGGTGACGGTGATCACTATCAACGGTTGTAGTGGTTTCTACTTCCTCATCCTGATGAGTTTCACTATTATCTGTGTTGGTGCAAGTATCAAAAATCTTTCCAGTGGGAATCCATCTAAGACCTACTTTGTTGAAAACTTTTCCCGTGGGAATCCACCTAAGGCAAGATCTAGGAGTTGTTTTCTTATCAGATGCAGCGGAAGACTCATTTTTAGAAAAACTACGTCCTGAAGAGATCCACCTATTAGGTTTCCTTTTGATGTTCATCTTGTCAACGGGTTTGTTTCTATTTGGTGTCTTAGTGGATTGTGCCTTGGCACGAGATTTATCTTTCTTGAGATATTGTGAGACACATGCATCATGATTAGCTGAAAAGATACATTTTTTACATGTAGTACAAATAAATTCAATATTCTTGTTTAAAACAGCAGCTTTAACTTTGTCACTACAGTCTTTTGGACATTGATTCTTGTTCGAAAAAGACTTAGATTTCCTAGTGTTGTTTTCTAAGGGCATAGAATTTTCTTTTGCGCAACTACTCTTAGATGCAAACCAATCCCTAGTCTTTTGTAGAGTGGTCCTAGGTAATGGTTTACTACTGCTAGCAGTGCCTTGAAATCTTGTAGAATTCATCACCCTAGATGTTGCACCTAGAATTCCATCTTTTCGAGTCTGTGCCTTTTTTCTAGCTTCTTCTAGATAGTGATTGTTGACCATGTTGTTAGAACCAACAGATTTTTTAACTGGATTTTTGGTCACATTCCGTGTCCTATTCCTAGAGATGCCAGGTGTAAACACTTTTTCTTTCTCAAAAACAGGTTTTTCAAAAGATTTGATAATTCTCTTTTTGATGGGAAAGACTGTGGAGTGACTGGTTTTGATAAATCATTTTTCTCATTTACTTTTGGAGGAAACTGAGAAATAGACATTTTTGGTTTGAAAACCGGTTTGGGAACATTTGTTTTCTCCTCAGTCAATGGTTTTGCATACTTAGTATCCACAGCCTTTCCTTTTTGACTTCCCAGCTGAGCTCTCAAAAGATCATTTTGCTCTTTCATGTCCTTGTAGGCACGCTCATACGACAGTTTGTCACACTTGCATTCTTCAGATTTTCGATCAAGTTGTTTAAAATAGGACACGTTTTCTTTTTCAAGTTTTTCAAGAGCTTTTTCATATTTTGAAACAATTGCGGAGGTCTCAGATTGGAGTCTTTCATGATCTTCAACAGAATATGTTTGTAAAATAATGGAAATGATATCGGTAGTTATAATATCTTCGAAGAGAGAATCATTTAATTTTTCCAAAACTTTGGTGTGTTCAAAACATTCATTAGCTTGTTTTACCAGGGATTTATGGTCCTTGACAAAGTCACCTGTTTCTTTTAAAAACGCTTGTTCGAAATGAATTACCCTTGAGCTGATGGCATTCAGCTGAGGGGCAATTTGAGTTTCAAAAAATTTTCTTTGTTCGATGTCAAAACTAGAGAACCAGTTGTTAGGTGTAATAGTGGTTTTAGTTTAACCGTCTCTTGAAGATCCGCAATTCTAGTTTTCACATTTTCTAAAATACTTCTCGCATCACTTGTGTTAAAAGGATTGTTTGAAGACATTTGTTCAATGTTCGAAAGAGAATTTGAGACAACAACAGGTTTTGAAACTGATTTTGAAACTGGTGTTGACACTTTGTTTGAAACACTGGTTGTTATGGAAAACTTTGACTTTTCTTTTTGTGACACAAAAGTAATTCCATTAAGTTTGTTCCATTTTTTATAATCAATTGGATTAAGATCTGGATTCTTTTGTTTCATTTTTGATCTACTCTCATCAGATAGTTCTAACGTTTCAAGAGAGTCACGAACAGTTATAGGTTCATGCACAGCTTTTCCATTATTCAACACATTCTGTTCTTTCTGAGCTTTCTTGAGGAAACAAGGAGGTGAGTTACCAAGAGCCATTTTTTGTGTTGTATGAAAATACAGATTTTTTTGATTAATCAGCATATTAGTTGATTTGGCTGAATGACCCGTTGTAACAAGCAAATTTTCCAATTTTTTGATTTTTTTCATCTTTATTAAGAATTTCATGAAGAAGAGAATCTTCTCTTTTTGAAAAATCAGCAATCAACTGTTTCTTCCCTTTTTCAAGATCAGAATAAGTTGCGTCTTGTTTAGAAAGTTGGTTTTTAAGATCAGAAATTTCCTTGTTTAAAGATTTTATTTTCAAGTTCAAATTAACATCAAGTGCGTTATACTTGATTTGCAATTCTTTTTCTCTTAAAACAGAATCTCGATAACCAATTTCTAATTCTGACTCTTTGTTTTCATGAAATTCAAAAGCTTTTGCGTTCTCCTTGTAACTCTCAAGCTCAGCGGTCAATTTCACATTCGCGGCCTTAACCTCGCGATTGACCTTACTCACTTTCTCAATCTCAATACCACAATTATTGATTAATGTTTCAAAATAAGCACGGGTTTCGTCATCATTAGCACCATTCTGTGCAACTTGACCTCCATTAGGATCAATATATGGAGTTTCATAGTTAACATTGCTATTAACTTGCTCCCCCACATATGTGTCATAATTAGGTTTGGGAGACACAGAATGTGGCTTTTCATGAATAAACGAATCAGCAACATTACTATAATTTGGTACCTCATTGAGTGGATCTGTGTCGTAGACGGGAGTTGTGTCAAAAGTACCACTTGATGTTGTGTCCTGCTGGTTGACTGTATGACAGGAGTTTGCTTTATCTGTCCGTCCTGGATTCATGAATTCGTATTCCTCATCAGTCAACTCAATTCCCGACTCTTCTTTCTGTGCTAACAGCAACATGTACTTGAGCCTTTCAAGCTTCGTCATTGGTTTGACACTAGATTCTGAATCAAAATAACCTGAATCTTGGCTTTGAGGTTCGGAGGTAGCATTCTGAGCAGAAGTCATAAAATAGTTATTCCCATTTTGATATCCCATATTCTGATTCACAATCTGACCCTCTGATGTCCAACAAACTGCCCTGCATATTGCATCTGATTCCCCATTTGTATACCCGTAGCAAATCCATTCTGATTCCCAATAACATCAACCATTTGTCCTTCTTGACTCATATGAATACTTGGTTGAGAAAACTGCGTTTTGAACTCTGAAATCCATACATTGGAGAATAAGGCAATAGCATTTGTGAAAGCAGTTTTGAGACGATCTTCGTCAGTTGCCATTGATGAAGGTAAGTTATGATAAAGTTGATGTAGGATCGATTCAACGATAAAGGAGTTGTGTTTGAAAAGATACTGTCGTTTGAAGTTTTTCAGAAAGTCGTACTCGTAACCTTGGTCGTAAAAAAATTTTCTCCCAAAATTTGAAATTCACTATAAAAATCAATTCTAAGGTCGTATGAAAAATTTGAGTTATGACAATTTTGACGCCAAATTTGACCGAAAAAATTTGAATTTAGGCTCAAAAATTTGAATTTTTGACCAAAATTTTCCAAGTTATACCAAAATTTGAATTTCGCGTAAAAATTGAACGTTTAGACTCCTCAAAAATTTAAATTTTACTCAAGTTTTCCCACCAAAAAACTTTTTTTTTTAAACCTTTATGCGTAGAAAGAGCTTAGGCGTAGAGAACAGAAGTTACGAGTAGGATATGGTTACGAGTAGGATGGCTTAGGCGTAGGATTCTTAAGCGTATAAAGTATCTTACGCGTAACCTTAGGATTAGGCGTAAACAAAAAGACTTAGTCGTAAACTTACGCGTAAGTGTGAGCTTATGCGTAGAGTGTTACTCGTAAGCGTTTATGCTTATGCGTAAACTTAGGTTTAAAACCAAAAATCCTTTACACTGTCACAGCGTAAAAGATATCCACAAGTCGAAGTGTTCCACACACTTATCCAAATGAGGGAAGCACTGAGTAACCGTTGAAGCTCGAAGAATCTGCACCAAAAAGTTATGCGTAGAACCTTATGCGTAGTTTGACTTTCTTACATGTAGAACTAGGGTTTTGACCTACGCGTAAAAAATTTCCAATGATTCAAATGATTTCTCTTGCACAGATATCCTTAAAAACACTCGAATAACACAAAAATGTTGACCTTTTTCACCCAAAGTGCTTAGAAAGCTTACGAGTAGAAATGACCAACGAACCAAAAACGAGCTTAAAAATGAAGAAAAACACGTAAAGCTTCGAACTTTTTGCAAAAAACTGGACCTTTAGCACCAAATAAACCTTAAACCATAAGAATCTTGAATTTTTAGTGCAAAAATTAAAGCTTTAAGCGTGACAAAGATGACTAACGTGAGCAGTACGCGTAACCCTTCAAAACAAACACAAACACTCCTAAACCATTGTTAGGCGATTGATACCAATTGTAGGACCTTACAAATATCAACATTATCACGATATACCACGTTACCACTGTTACGCGTATAAAACGTGAAACCCAAGCACAAACTATGCGTGAATATGAAAGAAATAAAGATGAGAAAGATTGTTGACTTGAATATGAATTCGTATGTATGTTTAGAGAGATAAAGGAAAGAAGATGAAAACAATAAGTTGTGTATTGCTTCAAGGAAAAACACACACACACACACACAAGAACACCCCTCAAATGAGACTTTGAGGGGTTTATATAGTCCAAGGGACTTGATGCCCTAAAAGGCTTTCCATGGGCTTTCGTGGGCTTGGACATGGGTTGGATTGGATATGAGGCAAGCTTAACTAAACTAATACCCATTTAGCTTAGTCCAATCCACGAGCCCGTTGACTATTCTATCATGATATCTAACACACGTTACAAAGTTCCTAAACGTGAATGACCATCACTTCTAATAAAACTATTAAGGCTAACAATAATGCACTAAAAGTGAGTGCATACAGGGTAGGCTAAGGCGATTTGGGTGTACATTTGGGGGTGGGTGTAAACAATGTTCTTCATTGATATTCCGGAAAAACCGAAACATCACGAGTACCGCGAAAAGGATAGGCTCTGAGGGGTTAACTAGGGGTATCGTGTACTAAAGATGAGTACAACGCAAAGGTGTGGGGCAATTAATCAACCGATGTGGAAGAAGTAATTATATTACGGGTATCAAACAAGGGTTATCCTAATGCCTCTTATTATTTAGTTATTCCTAATTACACAAGTGTAGTCTTACTAGCGATCTCGGGATGCATCACAAAACAAGTTTTAGAATCTAATATACTACCGGTTCACACACTAAGCATTAAAGATGAATGTTTTAATTCCAACTAATCTAAGGGTGATCCTCACATTTTGGGTGGAATTTAGGTGGTAAAGGGTTTTTGTGCTAGTCATGTAACTTCCTATCCGTGACACGCTTTTTTTAAGACTAATGGCCCACTCCTATATGTGATGAAAAATTTTAAATTTGTGCCAAAATTACCCTAACCGACATTTTCTCATGGTTTATTACACAAATACAATTGGACAAAGCAAATAATCAAGGATAAGCATAGTTTCAAAGTTCCCGTTTTATGTTCCCTCCCTACACTTAAACTGAACATTGTCCCCAATGTTCCCCGGAAATATTAAGCATGGGTTGCCTCCCACGAAGCGCTTTTCTTTATTTATGAGTCTTGTAGCTAGACTCGTAGTCGTGCCCCTACGTGACTTCATTACCGTCATCTTCTTCCTTTGTTTTCCCTTCGTCGAAAGGGCGTAGACGTTGTATGCTTACCGTGGATTCCTTGCCAACGTCGTCTATTATGGTGACGGTTTTATCCTTTAGATTGGTTTCCTTCACTGTAAAAGGCCCAAACCATCTTGGTTTGTTTCTACCTTGTAATGCCCTTATCCGTGATTTGTACAGAAGTACTTTTTCTCCCTTTAGAAATTCCTTAGGGTTCCTTTGTGCCTTTGGTATCGAAGTGGGATTATTTCCTAACTTCTTATCGGGCTTCCACAATGTTGCATGCAATCCTTGAACCATAAAATCTCTAAGCCCTTTTTCCCAATCATTCATTTTCTTCTTAACTATATTGCTATGGACTTGTGGACTTTCACCTGTAATCTTCTCCATGATCTTAAGAGGATATCTTGGAACGATGAGTATCCTAGCATACCCTTTTCCGCTTTTAAGTATCATGATGCCCTCCCCGCATTTGATGGTTGCCTTGGCGGTGGCCAGAAATGGTGTCCCAAGAATGAGTGGCATGTTTCTATCTTCCTCAACATCTATGATCACGAAATCCACTGGATAAACGATATTAGCCACCTCTATTAAAACATCCACCGCGATTCCTATGGGGTAGACATAGGTGTGATTAGCTAAGGACAGTCTAAGATCGGTCTTGGCTGGCTTCCCCCTAGTCAACTTATTATAAATTGATAATGGCATTATGTTCACATCAGTCCCGTGATCAGCTAAGGCATTTATATTATCAATATCACCTATGCTACATGGTATCACGAAGTTCCCTGTGGTGTCTCGTTTTTTTGTTAATGGTTTTTTTAGAACCAACTCATACAGAGGTCCCATAGGCAGGGCGTCATACTCTTCTTCTGTTATTTTTCCTTCAAGGGATTTCCTAAGAACCTCATTGTACCTAAAGTTGTTTACTTGGTTTGCAATGGTTTTTCTGTTAATTTCGTGCTTAAGGTAGTACTCAATGGTCTCGGGCTCATCATTAGGTTCAGAATCCTTCCTCTTACTTTCCTCAGTTTTCTTCATCTCAACCTTTCCATCCTCAGGCATAATGGAAATGGCGTTAACAAACGAAGTGGGAGGATAATCGTTGCTTCTTACTAGTACCTTTTCGGGAACTTTTGTTTTGGTATATTCTTTTACCAGGTTCATCATTTCCGTCATTTTTGCTTGCATTTCCTCTCTCTACCTATAAACCTCCTCTTCAAATTTGGCTAATCTCTCCGTATGAGCTGCCATGTACTCCCTCATTTGTTCCTTAAAGCTTGGTGAGAGTGGTATTGGGGAAGTAGAACGGAAGCTCCTTTCGGAATTGGGTTTTGCTCACGACTTGGGGATTCCGAAAAAGGTGTTGGGTGGTTGGTGGAATTGGCGGAATTGACTGCTTCTCGAGGGATTTGTACGGAAGCTCTTTTATGCCTTTCCATAAGATAATCAATACTTCTCTCACCTCGGTGATGTCGGAAGATTCAAGAGGAGTTGATATGGCATTAACCACGTTAACAGGGGTTTCAGGAGATTCATTCCAATCTTCGTAGCTTTGATCAGCAAGCTCTTCTATAATATCCCAAGATTTCTTCGCATCAAAGTCGCTGAGCCTCCCACCGGCGGCTTGATCAATGGATCGTCGAGTGATGAAATCGATATGGTCATAGAATATTTGGATTTGAAGCCAAAGATCAATGCCATGATGTGGGAGTTTACGGAGTAGGTCCTTGAATCGAGTCCATGCTTTGTAGAGAGACTCACCTTGAAGTTGTTGAAATGTTAAGATGTCTCGTCTAAGTTTAGTGGTTCTCCCCGGTGGGAAAAATTGATCAAGGAAGCGAGAGGTGAGATCATCCCAACTTGAGATGGAGCCGGCGGGAAGTCGCTCAAGCCAATTACTAGCTTGGTCCCGTAGAGAGAATTGGAAGAGACGCAAACGCGTGGTCTCCTGAGTAGTAACATCAAGGTCGATGGAATCAACAATTTTAAGGAAATCCCTAAGATGCTGATTAGGATCTTCGGAACGAAGTCCATGGAATGCACATCCGTTTTGCACCAACCGGATGGTGTCGGATCGCAGGGCCGTAGTTTGTGCTTGATCGGGAAGCTCAATGGTGTTCCTATAGCCTAGGTGGCTTGGTCTCGAGTATTCACCAAGAGTACGGGCTCTTGGCGGGTCATTTGGTGGTAGGTTGATGAATGGTGGTTGGTTATCACCTTCCATGATGAAAAGTGATGGGATTACGAAAAAAGGTCACGAAGAAGGGGGATAGACTACGAGGAAGCTAAAAATGAGAAAAATGTACTTGATAGGAATCAAGCAAAGAAACCTAAACGAGGTGGACTACTAACTAGCTATTCTATTCCCCGGCAGCGGCGCCAAAAACTTGATAACGGTACACGCTTCGTTCGGGGTCAAAGGAACTTCCTTTTCTTCGAGCAAGTTTTATAACACCCTAGGCAGTGAACCTAATCGTTGTAGTGTAGTATTATGGTAAGCCACGGGTATTGATATCGTTCTCTAGGGGAATAGGAATGCTAGTGAGAAGTTACTACGCTAAGGTTGGGGTTGAGGAAGATTATTTTTTATCTTTTTATATTTTTAAAGAATTAGAAAGGTACGAATCTCGGGGTTTGGATTTGGGGGTTGGTATTTCTACCAATTACTCTACTTGTCAACTTATCTAATCTAAGGTGTATGTAGTCTATGTCTAATTATTGTGTGCTCGTATGATGGTTTAAAGATGTGTTCACTTAGGTTTTATTACTCCTTAATTATCTCCTATTGATGGTTGAATTGTCACGTCCTTATTCTTAATCGCGTTGTGTGTCTAAAGTCGTAGGGTATGCGTTTGTCCCTAACTCTTTGAAACTACCAAAGGGTCTCGTCTACAAAATCTCTAGGAATTATAAACTCCAACTCTAAGGTACTCTTTGGATGGTTTAGCCTACAACTACTCTAGGTGTTATAGTCTAAGGTTCACAAATATTAATCAAGCATTAACTACACAACGAATGACCTATCGCATTACTAGATCATTAACAATTAAGATAAGAGACAACCAATCAATATTCAATAATTAAGTTTCATATTCCCTAAGCAAACACACAAGTAAATTAGCCGGACATGGAGAACATGCAAGCATACACACAAGTAATTGAAGACATAATAGAATTAATGAAGTAAAACACTTATCTTGGTGTAAGATAGGTTTTGGAACCCTAAAATACTGTACAAGACAGCCTTGGTTCGGTTTAGGTTTTTACTCCAAAAGACTACACACTAAAACTGAAAAATTCGGATTCTATATATAAGATTACAATCGCGACGGCGTCACCTTATGATTTGTGACGCCGCCGGGTAGCCGTTATTAGGGTTTCGTCTTGGCCACGTTAGTCTTGCGACGACGTCACCTTATGCTCGTGACGCCGTCCCCTTCAGTCTCTGACACCGTCTGGA
The DNA here is from genome assembly GCA_019973895.1 of Chrysanthemum seticuspe. NCBI lineage: Eukaryota > Viridiplantae > Streptophyta > Magnoliopsida > Asterales > Asteraceae > Chrysanthemum > Chrysanthemum seticuspe. The sequence continues at coordinate 59,699,438 of BPTQ01000002.1, forward strand.
TCAAATCTAGGCCGCCTGAGTTGCGACGGCCTACTCTTTTAAAGCCTGACACCGTCACTTGAAAATAAGCAATTTGGCTACTGAGCCGTCACAGAAGTGCTCCGACGGCGTCGCAATTAACACCTGACGCCGTCCCCTTGTATTTCAGCAGCTTGAGTGTCTCGATTCTTGACTTTGACCATTTTCTTCGTATATTCACACCTTTTCGTCCAAATAAGTGCCATTCCAGCAATTTGCCTTCAAGAGACCTAAAAAGTGAAAAGGAACGATATTAAGTAATAACGGATACAAAAGTGATCGAATAAGGGCTTAAACGACCCCTCAAAAAGGTACATTTTAAAACCTTATCAGACATATCTTATTCAACTGAGTTTATAGTATTATGTATAGAGAGTTTATTGTGATATGTCTTAAAACATATACGCGACTATTATTAGTGTGAAACGTTTATGGTAAGTATAGTGCAGTTAACGATAACACATAAGTTTTGATGAGTAGGAAGTGCGATTAGTTTCTATGAACCTGCCTTTCTCCGTATAGTGTTTAAGAAAGGATACCCGAATGGCATGGAAACAGTGTAGTTGTCTACTTACTAATCTTGCTGGTATGCTTAGGATAGGTTATCTTCGGCGTAACATGATATTACGTAAAGTCATAAAATAGCTTTGTATTGTATAGACCAACATCAGATGTTAGGAGTCTTTAATGACTTTTGATGCATGTTGTTATACAGCTGATTGTTATTTAGAGTTACATATGGCTACTCTTTTTTTTAATCACAATACTTTTCATATTAATACAGAACATACCAGATGACTTTGTGAAGGCATGTAAAATGTGGAAATACCAAAATGCAATTCTGCGATACGTTAGAGGTATGGAGTTCTATGTGGATGTTGACATCGAACACCACAGTGACAGTCCAAAGAGCAAAAACCATGTGACAATGAATTTCAGGTGGAGGGACGTTGTTCATGACTGTCGCTGGAAAGCCAATAAAATGGTGCGGTTCAAGCTCGTAGATCGTGTGCCAGACTTCCGTGCTTCGTTGGCTTCCTGAAAGAAAGTTGTGATCCCTGTATTTCACATGTGCTAAGACATCAGATGACTGGCTTCAAAGTTTGTGTCAATGTTTATCACTAAAACCTGCTATGGTTGGACATGTTTAACAGTATCTATTAGGAATGGTTATGTTTGATATTTTGTGTTTTGTACTGAAGCTTTAGGCTTGCCTTAGATGGCAACTAACAATATTATATAATAGTATGATAGTAACCTAATGTTATAACTAAGACTTTGTTATGGACTTAATTATAAGCTTTTGATAATTGTTTGTAAAACAGTTTTTAGTTTTATTTTTTTTTGTCAATGTACCAAAATATAGTGTATATCATCCATTTTTTTTAATTAAATAAATGATTATAAATAATTGTATGGTCTTCATGGATGGTTAATAAGACGTCATATAAAATTTTTACTCCAGTAATTAATGTACGGATGTTTGTAAAGTTGTAGATAATGAAAATGTATTAAAGTCATATAACAATGAACTTAAATTCTAAACAAAGTTTCTTTGTACACAACATTAGTTGTTGATTTTGTGTACTTCCCTTCTTCATCATAGCATAAAATTTTTAATCCTTTTCTGCTTTTCACCCATGAAACAGCTACGTATAGTTGCCCATGAGAAAAAACCGGCCGTTGTAGAAACAATCCTACTTGTGTTAATGGTTGTCCTTGACTTTTGTTAATAGTAATTGCAAAACACAATGCAACTGGGAATTGTCTACAATTTAATTTAAACGGCATCTTATTATCAGAAGGGCTTAAGACCATCCTTGGTATTGCGCAAATTGTACCTACACTTCCGCGTGATATAAATTTGGCTTCTATTATGTTGACACCCATCCTCAGCACTTGAAGCCTAGTTCCATTGCATAATCCGGCCGTTTGATCTATGTTTCTCATGCACATAACAGGAGCGCCTATTTGTAATGTTAAAGAATGTTGCGGAAGGACGGCAATTCGAATGCTATTTAGGAACTCAGTTGTGTAAAGTGACTCATTAAAATTTGAATCCATATCGATAATACCAACTGAGTCGTAGCTGTCGTATGTCTTTGAATCTCCTGGTAGTTTTTGTAGCATTCGATCGTTGATCATATCCACAAACTCATGAGTTGGTGCGAGGATTGCTTTTTCTTGGAAGAATTTTGGGTTGTAGAGGTTTTGGACCAAATCTGGGTAGGTTTGTTCTATAATTGTAGCAATATGGTCGTCTGAATCGGGTATCAACATATCATCAGGGAAATCAACCGTCGCTTCTCCGTCGTTCTTTCCACCAACTGTGCCGTTTCCTATGCTTAATATCCAATCCGCAAAGTCTTGGATTTCTTTTCTTTCAGAATTAGTTGATCCTGTTCCGAGCCTAATGTTAATAGTCAAACGCATGACTTTGCAATGTTGCCACAGATAAGAAGCGTTGATCAACGCATGTACGACATCATGTCGGCTTTCGTTTGTAACCACGGGTAATATTTGGCGAAAGTCTCCGCCAAAGAGAACCACTTTACCTCCAAAGACTTTTTCTGATGGTTCGAATGTGGATGTTCTGCATATGTCTCTTAGTGTCCTATCAAATGCTTCATAATAGTGTCTGTGTGTTATAGGAGCCTCATCCCATATTGTCAGTTTACACATTCTTAGCAATTTCGCGAGGTCGTTGTCTGATGGAATATGACATGCTGAATCTTCCACCACATTTATAGGGATAGCGAATCGAGAATGTGTAGTCCTTCCACCTTCTAACAAAAGTGATGCGATGCCGCTCGATGCAACATTTATGACTATTTCACCTTGTGATCCTAATGCGGCGGATAATATTTTGTATAGGTATGTCTTTCCGGTCCCACCATATCCGTAGACAAAGTACATTCCTCCTTTTTCATGCGTAACATCGTCCATTACGGTTCGGTATATGTCTTTTTGTTCGTGTGTCAATGTCTTGTAGAGCTTTCCGTGTTGTTTTCGTAATTCGTCTTTGTTGTATTTCAACACATCATACACCAATCTGTTGTAATTGCCCATTGTCAACATCTCGTTAGGGTATGGCATGTTTGGTATACTTTTTAAGCTTTTGTTGTTACAAAGTAGCATGTGCTCAATATATGTGAGACATATATTCTTCCTCTCAATGTCTGTAAGCTCTAAGTCTGTAAATGGAAATAAATGGGTTAGTTATGTTAATGTTTTTTTTATTAGTTTTTTATGCAATGTATTTCTGCATGTTACACATTATATCAATTTGCATTGCATTTAGAAGATAGGCAATCATTTCACCTATATTTTTTCAACCATTTTAATTTGTTTTAATAAATAGATTGTTTTGTTTAGTGCTTCTCAAAAATCAAAAATCTCCTACCTAATTTTCTTCTGAACACTTCTCCGCCTCTCAATCCAGGTATCTAGCGATATTATTTTTAACCATTCAAATAAAAAATGTGTTTTGATTCATACTATTATTATCATTTTGGTTTAGTAGTATTTTTTGTTTTGAAAAAGGTTACGTTGTTTTTCTTACCGGTTTGAATACTGTGTGTTTTTAAAGATTGTGTTTTTTTTAAGATAGTAGCTGTGGTGTGATGTTTTGAAATTGTTTGTTATTAGATTTTTATGTTGCATGGTTGTTTGATTTTGATTGTAAAAAACGCCTAATTTTTTTAATCCTTAAAATGGAAGCTGTTTTTGTTGGTGTTGTATCTGTTTTGGTTTGAATGTGTGGAAAGTGTTTGATATAATAATGTTTTGAATACAAATAGTTGCTTTTTTTTTTGCTGTTGTAGTATGTGGTGGGTTTTGGTAATTGAAGATTTATTTTTTTGTAACATAATTTTGTTGACAGCTGTTGTTTTGTAACACCCCCAATTTCGTGATATGCAGCGGAATTCAAACTGGGTATTACTTGATGGCACAACAGTCATAATAATAGAAAACGATCTCTAAAAGAGTCGTTTTAAAAAGGCTTTATCATTCAAATATATCAGAGTTTACAAAATAGGTCCCAGTTGGTTCCATTGATTACAAAACACATCAATATAAAGTTTTTGATGCTTGGTGAATGATAAAATATTTATGTATAGCCTTCTTGATCTTGCCCTTCCGTGCCAGCTTCCGACTTTATGGACCTGAAATACATGCTTAAAACTGTCAACACAAAGGTTGAGTGAAATTCATAGAGTTTGTTTGATGGTTGAAAACATTATGTTGGTAGTGTGAGTTAATTTGACTCACACCAAGGTTTTGAAAACAAAACAGTTATTATTAGACTAAGCATCATGCAATCAAGGCGTTAACGTGTTCCAAATTTAATTGGAGAAATTGTTGGTACGTGCCCTAGTAGGTAAAATTGCCATTTTTACCTAATGTTACTCAAATATAGTGCGCTTGTTTGCCTTTAACGGGGCCAACACAAACGGGATTCGTCAATCCCAATAGATCTATTCACAATATTCGTGCCCACTCTCATATAGTGATTAATGATTCATGATTTAGGGACTTATGTTTGGCAAATGCGGTAACTTAGTGCTAATAAAACAATCAGATAAGCATACAGTTTGAAAACAATGTGTTCGGTTTAAAATAAAGCATGTATCTCCCCCAAGGGTTTGTAAAACAATTAAGTAATAGAAAGTGGGGCTGTGAACTCACCGAGAGTTGATGATATTAAGTACTTAACGGATGTGATGGATAAGTCGGAAAACTTCTACGTGCAACCTAAAAATGAAATGTTGCGAATTAAGTTTGGAATAATGTTTAAGGAAACACAAACCATCCTATATATATATTCCTATGTTGATCATGATGTAGTCAATTATCATTTTATGTTTATAGAAAGATCTTTAATATGTGAAAACATATTTAGTTTATAGATATCGTACTACCGTTCGGGCCATCATAACTCAGAGGTCATGCAGTAAACGTTCGAGGAGCTAGGACACTTTAAATCGTAAATCCAGTAACTCGTCGATACGTTTTACTCAAATGAAACCCCTCACATGAAGCTCCCTACTATTGTAGCACTTAATAGATACAATATATGTTTTGAGTGAAGATTGTTATATAAATAAGTTTATCATGTTCTTACAAGTTCTCGACGTTTCATAAATATGATTACCTTAGTTAACGGTCTTAGGCAAACAAGCTTTAAGGCTTTAGCCATGGTCTTGCCGTGACTTTGGTCTTGGCTACCACGGTCTTGAGACTCATTCCTTGACCTTATCCGTAGCCGTGGTCTTGGCTTATGGCCATTAGGCCTCTTGGTTTGCTTTTAGTTGTGACAAAAGTATAGTTGTGAGACTATATTTACGGCAGTTTCTGTTTTTGAAAGATTTTGGCCTATTTATGCGTTTTCAAGGTCCGAGCATCTTTTTTATTAAAGGAAAATGTCGTTCCAGACAACTTTCATGTTTTAACTTTTTGATGATTCGGAACAGAAGTACCACTTTTAAAAAGACAGTACTGAAAACAGCTTATACATGATAGTTTTGGCGTTTAGGTTTCGCTAACTTCTTTTGCTTATAACTTTTGACTCGTTTGTCCGTTTGGGGTGATTCAAATTGCTATGTTTACCTTTTTATCTTGTCTACCATATTATGTAAGTTAGAAAGTCCATATGTTCATGATTTTAATGGTCTCCATGTGTAGAATATGACTAGTTTACTAGTTTGTTACTTTTATGATAATATGTAAATTAAAACATGTGATTAAGTATATGTACATCATGAATCAACATAGTAACTATATATATAGTATGAAATATTTAAGATTATGAATAATAAAGATGAGATGATGGTGGTGATAAGTTGCTTACAACTTTTGGCTTTCAATAAGAAAGGAGTAACTTAGTAAGGATAGGACTTTGATTGATCGCATAAGACTTCGGATTGAGCTAGCTTTCCACACCTTGGCACCCTTGCAAACTTGAAGAGTTGGTGATGAAGTACTAAGTGACTTGATTGGATTTAAACTCAAGAAGATCACTTAAACTTGCTAGAGATTTGATGTAGTAGCTTGATCTTTGGAACTTCCTTGCATAAACTTGGAGTTTATAGATCAAATGATGGAAGATGTGAATGTTTTAGGGTATGAACGACCAAAATCAGTATGTGAGGGAGTTTATGATGTATTTCACTTCCTATTTATAGGAGGGTAAGTTTGGTTAACCATATATTGGGTTAATTATTAACCATGGTTAAGTTAGGACACTTGTAATGATCAAAATGAACCTTGGTTAGGATTAAGCCACCAATATGATGACTCCCCCCCCCCCCTTAGGTCGGTCTCAATGTTCCTAGGTGGCTTAGATGATAAGTTTTGATAATATCTTGAGTTTAGAGTAAGTTTTGGTTCCGTTAAATGCCAACCGTAAGTCGTTAAGCCATAAAACGTAAAACCGCGTATCGTAAAAATACAAAATTTGCAGGAATGATGAGACTCATCATTATACTCCATCTAAAAATATAAAATGGGTGATAAGTTTCATTGGGTGCAAAAACGCTGCTTAAAGCTGGAAATACGGGTCAAAAACGCGTAATTCGCAGTTTATCGGAAAAGAACGAAATTTCAGGGAAACGACCGTGAATTTATTTAGAGTAGACTAAAATTAGTCTAAAAGTGATATGAGATGTTAAAATGTGGTTTTCGTCATACGCGGGATAACTTAACAGTTATTTTTGAAGTTTAAAAGTTACGCGATTTATGCAAAAATGTAGAACGTACAAGGTTAATTCATTTATGGTCAAAGGAGGAGGGAAATATGTTTGACTTTTCCAAAAATTTAAAAGTGTCAAAAACATATTAGAAACACAGTGCAGGAATCGTTAAGTCTGGATTTAAGTAGAATTGTTTAAAACGTAAGTTTAGTTTTTCAGCGCAGGGTTTATTTGGTAAGATAAAAATAAATCTTAAATATTCTCAAATTAACCATGAGTGATCTAAGAATTTATCTGATGTTAGGAAAATTATCAAAGTTGATTTTCGTTAAGCGCGTGATGTTTAAACGGTGGGCCGTCCAAAATGAAACTTTATAACGATGTTTTCTTATAACTTTTGTGAAGATGATCTAACGATTGTCGAATTCTAAGGATATTACTAAAATAATTTATCTTATGAGAATGTGAAATAAAAATTTTATGGATGAATAGTGAAAATGAATAGTAAATGTGAATAGTAAAAGTGAATAGTAAATTTTCGAAAATGAAAAGTAACCTGAAAATGCGGGTGGTTACATGTTTGAACATATGTTGTTGTTTGTATAATATTTTTAGTTAATTGATGTTGAGTGGTTTGTTTGGTTGTTGTTGTGAAAGTTTGTGTTATTCACTTGTTATGTGTAGAGAATGCTTTCATTGTTGATGTAAGTCAGTTTAGAAGCTTAAGTAGTGCCCTGTGAGTGGTTGGTGTTTTAGTTTGACCGGTTAGTTGACTTTTATTTTTGTTTTTTTTGGTTAATCTGATATATGAATGGCAGTACTCATTTTGGTGTTATACTTACAACACGCTTATCGTAAGCGATTCTGCAATATTGATAGATGATTGAGGTTTTGAAGTTTACTTTTAGATTCTGTATGTTATGTCTTTAATTTGAGTAGTAGTCTACGAAGGTCCAAGGTGAGTGATTATAAGTGGTATTTTAGAGCCTATAAGTTGGGATGTTTTAAGTTAGAAGTTAAATTATAATTTAGAATACATGTTGTTATGGTACATTTTTTTAAAACGATTATGTAGTTTGATGTAATATGCAAATAATTAGTTTGATAAGTTGTTGTTTCAAATGTGGAATTTGACATAGATATCGTGTTGGCCATTGATATGGTTTAAATTACTCTTATTTTACACGGCAATATCTCATGATTTAGGCTCACATTAGTTCTTGTTTGATGAAATATGTGCTTAATTATGTTTAAAAGTTGTTTTGTAAGGTTAATGATGATTTGATGCGGATGGATAGAATTGGAGATGGTTAGCATTAAAGATGTTCGAGATTGGATATGCTTAGAAGACCATAAGCCCATGTGTCCTAATCTGGAAGGCCTTATGCTACTTGAAGATTGAAGAACACATTTCCAGGTGGAAGACCATATGCCTATAGCAGAAGGCCTTATGCTCCACGTATGAAGAATACCTATTTCACTAGGTCATACGCCCTGATGCCCCATCTCTAGAAGGGCGTATGGTGCCTGCATACTTGGTATAAAAACCCATTTTTAGGGCTTCTTCATTCATTCTCTTCCACACACAACCAAGTGACGGCTCAAAACTATTCTTTGGAGATTTTTGGGGCTTTTTGGAGTACTTGGAGAGGAGAATAACGCCATAGGATTCCCACAAACATTATTGTAATCCAACGGTTAATTCTTGAATTTTTATTTATGATTATGTCTTGTATCATTTTCTTTACTTGTTTGTTTGAATCACTCTTTATGAGTGAGTAGTCTTTTAATGTTTGCTTAGATTAAATGTAGCTTGTGGTTGGATAATACAAACTTGGTGTGATTGTGCAAAACCCATTTGGTGATTTTTGATGAAATGAATATTTTGATGTTTTCTTTGTTCAAAGCTTATGTTTATCAACTAATGAGTCTATAAATGATTGGATTAAGCTTGTAGACCAACTTTTGAAAGTCATTTATATTTCACTTATTGTCTATGCTTAGTGGAGACTTTAATCTAGACCAAGGATTATTGGGATTTGTTGAAGGGGTAAGTATAGTTTTGAACATTGTTTTGTCACACATATGACCATTTGTGTAGTTGAAATCAAAATATCAAACATTTTGTGGAATCAAATAGTGGTTTTAAAAGCAAAATTTAAGGTGGTGTTTACAAAGACCCTGTGGAGAACTAGAAGGGGGGGTTGAATAGTTTTGCCAATTAAAACTTCCTTTTAAACTATTTAGATCGACTTATGTCAATCTATTTGGATGTGTGTGTTGGATGTTGATAAACAAGCATAAAAAAGTATGTAATGAAAAGATCAGAGTAAGAAGCACAAAACCACAACGCGAGTATTTATAGTGGTTCGGCTACAAGGACACCTTCCTTGCCCTTCCCCACTCCCCGAGTCACCTACTCGAGAGTTCGTAATCACTACACCAACTCCTTATGGCGGAGAAGCCTTCACAACGTCGCCTACCCTTTTTCCGGTGCTAGGCTAACCACCGGGTTCTTTCACTCCAAGGTGAACCACACCCACACAGCGTCGCCTACCCTTTATCAGGTACTAGGCTAAGTACCTAGTTCTTTCACACCAAGGTGAACCACACTGTCACACCTCCAAATTATCTGTTTTGCAGCGGAATGGAATGCCTGGGAGATGACTGTCATAGCATCAAAGTTACAGTTACATCAAACGACCTAAAGTGTCGTTTTGAAAATATCGTTTGATTAAGTAAAATAATCAGAGTTTACAAAGACTAGGTCCCAAAAGATTTCCAATGTACCAAAAGGAGTTTTTTACAATCAAACGATAGTTAAGTGCATAAAATATATGTGAAACGCGTTGACATCGTGATTATATGATAAGTCCACATGCATGCCATGAAGTGAATGCCTTAGATACCTGAGATAAAATATGCTAAAAGTGTCAACACAATGGTTGAGTGAGTTCATAGAGTTTGGTTGAATTGTAAAGCCTTTAAAGAATGTTCATGCAGCAAAGGCAAAGTTTTTGGTCATTTAGAATAGTCCACAAAGCAAAGGCATTGTAAATCCACTCAGTTCCAAGTTCCGCCCATACAAAATTTGCAACCTGTGTGTTCACAACCCACTGCCAAAATATGTCTAGTTTAAGTTCAAGCACACGTGGTCAAATGAGTTCACAAAGCAAAGACATTGTAAATCCACTCAGTTCCAAGTTCCGCCCATACAAAACTTGCAACCTGTGTGTTCACAACCCATTGCCAAAAGTAGTATGTCTAATAGTCAAGTGTACGATGTCATAATAGTTCACAATATAGCACCACGTATATAATAATGTATGCCAGGCAAAGCCCCTAGAATAAATAATATGTGTCCCGTAACATAGTGGACGAGAGGTTGGCCGACCTCTAATAGCGCTATCCATACTACTTAGTGATAGGAGACTAACAATGCGAATGTACGAACATTATATCATACAACTATTATATAAAATTAAGAACACTCCGAACATAGGAGAATTTGCACTACTCCGAACAGGGGAGACTTTAGATTGAAAATGCTCCGTTCCCATAGGGAGACATTCTGCTCCAGACCGGGGAGGCTTAAGGTTGCTCCAAACAAGGGAGACTTTATAGTGATGCTCCAAAAATGGGAGACTTTATAGTGATGCTCCGATCATGGGAGACTTTAGGTCAAGGTCATAGCACGTACGGTTCAATAAGCTCAAACAAGTCATAAGTTCGTAATTAAGTTCAAGGGTTCCATTCAAAAGTTCGTAATTAAGTTCAAGCGTTTGAGTCGAGTTCAAAAGTTCAAAACAGTCAAAGAGCTCAAAACATATCAAAAGGTTCAAAATAGTCAAAGGGTTCATTATAAAGTCAAACAAGTTCAAAATGGTCAAAGGGTTCAATATTACGTCAAACATGTTCAAAATAGTCAAAGGTTCAATATTAAGTTAAAAGAGATTAATTATATGTCAAAATGTTTTAAATCAAGTTAAAGTGTTCATATCTATGCCAATATGTTCCTATCAAGTTAAAAGAGTTCAAATATATATGTCGAAGGGCTCAAAATCACGATAGTGTTCATAACATAGTGATCAATTTAGTTCAGGCACAATCTACTTACTAGCATAAGTAGTGAAACAAAAGGGTAACAAGTTCATGATAGTTCAAACAATATAGTTTAAGTTCATATAAGTGTAAAGTAAAAGCATGAAGTTGAGCATGTATCTCCCCCGAAGAGTTTATAAAACAATTAAACGAGTAAAAGTGGGGCTACGAACTCACCTGATGCAATGGTTATGATGACAAAAGTAGATACACTGAAATGAGGTGCGATCTCTATCCACAACCTAATATGAATGATGTGTCCTGATGTAAGTTATGAAGCAATGTCGTGCATGCAAACTCATATGATATCCATACCACTTGTACCTTTGAAAATAAAGTTTATCGTCGAAAATAAGTTTATAACGTCTTGTCAAGTTACAAAATACTTTACAAGTATTTATGTTGAAACAACATTCTACGATAGTCGTTTAGTGATTTATTAAGAAACTATAGCTTTTCGTCGTAAAACAATATAATTTGACAATTCATGAAAGTGACTAAATGACCTCGAAAAGCTAGTCGTAAAATAGTCAATATCGAGTGTTAGGAAACAAAATCAATGGTTTTGGAAAGCTTGTAGCATTATCTCAAAGTTTTAGCTTTTAACTTTTGATCCTAGAGGTCTCGATCATGGAGAAAAACATAGGTGAAATAGGGTACTTGTACCAAAAATATTGTTTAAAGGTAGTTTTCGGCAAAGTTTGAGTCACCGCATTTTATTCGTTACAACTCCGTTTGACGAACGGTTGAACATTTTGGAAAATAGACTAGGTGAACTCACTTTTACTAGAAGACATCGTTTTCTAAAAAGTATTCTATCGATGTTAAAAACGACTCTCAACATGGTCTCCAGCGACAACTAGTTTTGGCTATTAGAAAATATATTAGTGTTCTACTTGTGAAAATAGTTACATCAACCTTATTTAAACGCGTGTAATTTAGTCGTTATACGTCCGTTTTCTACGTTTTATATGTCCTTAGCTTCGTGTTAAAGTATACTAATATATTTTTGATAAATCGACTCATTTAGATAACGCTTAAGACTCATTTTTTATCCTCAAAAATCTGGACAGCATGCTGAATTTTCCGGAAAATATAGTTTTCGTCGTTAAACTTGAAAATAGCATAACTTCTTCGTTATAACTCCGTTTTAACCCGTTCAAGCGACCACGTTTTCGTTTTAAAGTATATTTTCTGAATATCTAGCCCAAAATATTTTGTAAACTGTCGAAATTTCCAGAATTAGCAAAAATGATCAGACCCTTATATATTGTTGTCGAAATGGATTTTTCTCGCGTAATACTTATTCTAACCACTTCAAATCAACGCCAAAGCTATTCTAAACCTACCATACACCTTCTTAGGGTGTCATGGGTTTCTATACATCATCAAAAATAATATGTTTCAAGGGATAATTATAGGATGATATATATATTCATTAATAGTACTTAAAAACAAATAAAGTGGTATAGATAATCACATAACTTGCATGTTTTCTTCAAGCATGATACAAATGACCAAAGTATGAATATAGATGATAAAAATGATCATGAAATGCTTACTAGTGAAGTGATGAGGTTTAAAGAACAAGGTTTTTCCTAATACCCTAGGTTTTTATTTCAAAACCTTGATTAAGAGTATACTAGTGTTGATAATTAAGCTTGATCTTGCAAAAATTTGGATTCCTTCTTGATTTCTTCCTATGGCCGGTTTTTAGAGGATAGAAATGAGAGAGTATTTTGATTTTTCACCTTAGATATTTTGTAAATATGTGTAAGCTCTGTTGCAAAAATCGGTCTAGGCAGCCGATTAATCGCCGATTAATAGCTAGGCAGTGATTAGTCGTTCCGATTTTCATTAATCGGCCTTATTAATCGGTTACTGACAAAAATCGGATAAAAATCGGATTAATCGGCCTAGGCGGCAGATTAATCGGCCAAATCAGAGAAAATCGGATAAATCGAAAAAATCAGTTACGGGTAAAAATCGGCAAAATCGGAAACAAAATCGGAAAAATCGGAAAACATCTGCCAAATCGAAAAAAAATCGGCTAGATCGGCCAAATCGGGCATATAGTTTCAAAATTTTTTAATTTTATATATAAAAAATCCAATCCGATTAATCCCCGCCTAACCGGTTAATCGCGAGGCCTTACCCGGCCGCCCAGCTACCGCCTAGCGATTTTTGCAACCTTGTGTGTAAGTATTAGACTATAATTAAAATAAGCATGTATAATTGTATCTAGTTGATATTTTGGTACCCAAATATGTTGTGTCATCCTATATGTCGACAAGCATAAAAAAAAGAATAGAAGTAATGTATTTTTGTATGATATAATGTATCAATGTATTAGTATAGTTGGTAATTTTGTATATCATTAAGTATTTAGGGTAGCGTTAGCTAAAAATAAATTTTAACGGAAGAAAATAAAATATATCAAAGTCATAAAAATTATCAAAATACATTTCTTACAAGAATTGGGTGAATAAATAATTATCGAGTTGAATTTAAGAAAACCGTTGTAAATATTTATACATAACAATTTATATACAAAATAAATTGAAAACATCGGGTAAACTAATAATATAATTTTTATAGTCTTAAAATGAGTATAAAAATATATTAGGACAATTTTTGGAAGTGTCGGATCAAATGTTCAAAATAAATGATTACGCGATAGTGTTTATTTAATAGGAAAATGTACGTTAATGAACTATGCAAACCCATGCATGAACTAATATGCAGATAATGGTCGTAAATATAAATTTTTCTCCGGGGATGAATAATGTTTTGTGAATAGTAAAATTTTGAAATAACTTCTCAAAATATCAACTCGACTTCAAAAACGATGAATAGTAATATGATGAACAGTAACCGATTAATAGTAAATTCCTGAGATGAATAGTAGTTTTTGAAAAATGACCGGAAATTGAAAATTGTGACACACACCTACACAACGTAGCCTACCCTTTATTAGGTACTAGGCTAAGCACCTAGTTCCATTGCAATGGAGGAACTACTACCCAACACTACACCAACGACTAATCCTAAAGGAGATCAACTCTTTTTTACAACATCATCAAGGATATCAATATCCTTGGATCTAGTACTAATCTATCTTGTATATATCGAAACACACCATATCGAATGTACATCTAAGGCACCTTTCACTAATGCCTTTAACTAGATCTTCAAGACACTCTTCACTAATGTCTTGTGTCTTGACTTCCAAGCACCTTTCACTAATGCTTCTAGTCTTGACTTCTAAGCACCCACCACAAGTGCTTATGATATGGACAATAAATACCCTTCACTAATATCTTCGTCTTGACACTTGAGACACCTTTCACAAATGTCTTCAACACTTCTTAAGAAAAGAAAAACAATCATCAACAAGAAGACTTCAGTAGTCTTGATGATGAGGAAGCATGACAACTCATGGACTTGAGCTTGCTCGACTTCAAAGATGGTGATCTCGCCTTTAAGGAGAACCAAGAAGATTACACAAAAAAAAAAAACTACAAACATAGATCTCTTGGATCTGAGGTTAGAGAGTTTTTGAATCAAGGGGAAAGTATGTTGGAAAGGTGTGTGAAAAAATGAAGAAATGGCTCACTATTTATAGAGGAAAAATTCTACTGTTCCCCGGATCCCACGGATCCCTCCCACAAGGGATCCGTCTAGCGTAAAGCTAGGGATCCGTGGGACGCTCCTCTTTACCCATGGGTATTTTGGTCATGGGTCATGGGTCATGGGTTATGGGTTGATCCATGGGTCTTATACTAGATACAATGTATCTTATGAGTGCAATGCACCTAGTCACATGGGTATGGGTCAATACCATGGGTTATGGATATTACCCATATATGATATAAGCATGATGTCATGCAATGGGTTATGGGTCAAGCTCCATGGATATGGGTCATGGACTTTGGGTTGTACCCAACTACATTCAATGTATTTGGTCAATGGGTTATGATACTTAAGTTTCTACCCATTTATATTACCCAATATACTACATACTAGTTATGTGTATATTTTACCCAAATATGTAAACACTAGTTGTTGTACATATGTAATCCTAAATCATAAAATCACTTATACTTGTTTTAGTGTTTTATGTGAAAATGTAAGTGTGTTAGAAACTATTAGTTCAAACTAATTACGTATTTTATTTGTTTTATTAAAATGATTTTACGTTTGTTATCGACAAAACATTACAAAATCGTAAAATATAAATAAACGTTTTTACGGCTTATTTGTATTAACAATCTCCCCCTTTTTGTTGATGACAAAACATAAAATTATTTTAAGGAAAAGCTAAAATTCGCAAGGTTTTGAATTTGTAGTTTTTACTTTCTTCTCTCCCTTTTTGTCGAAACAAAAAGAGCTTCAAAAGGAAACTAACACATTGTTTTTAGGAAAAACATGTGAAAAATAGAAAAGAAAGAAGAATTAGAGAGCAAGTAACGGGAAAGGATCTCGTCTTTACTCCCCCTTGACGAGTCCATCCCTATGTAAGGGCGTCAAGAAAATAATACTAAGCTAGTTCATTTGCAACTAAGTTTGCAAAAGATTTCGTCTATGTGACGAATGTGCTCCCCCTTGATGATTGCAATTTTGCAAAGGGATGTCATGAAATGTAATCCTAATATTGCAAGTAATTTTGCAATATATTGCTTTGACACAAAGCTCCCCCTAGCTTAAGGTGTCAAAGTATTCATGTGTATTTTGAAAATCTACGAAACAAATGTTAGAAAACAAGTATATAGTGCATAATTTCCTGCAAACAAGACCTAAGTTAGTAGAAAACTGGTCTTCTGTTGCACGGATCCCACGGTTCCCTCCTTGGAGGGATCCGTCTAGGCAAATATCAGGAATCCGTCTATCTGATAACACAATTCAGCAATGGTGATGTAACAAATAGTGTTAACATCAAAATGAGATATGTATTCAACCAACAAACATATACTCAAAGCAATATGGCAAATAAAACTATCAAAATGATTTAGCCATGTAATACATATTCTACTAATACTAATAAGTGACCAAAACTTAAGAAGCAACAATGTGCTTGAGTCTAGGGATGAGTAGATTTGTTGATTTGGTCCAATCATTCAAGAAGATTATTAAACATAAAATGCAACTCATTTCGTACTTCTTGAACAAGTCCTTGGGTGATTAGACAATTAGAGCAATTATTGTCTTGATTAGGAACCGGAGGAGATTGGATGTTTTGAGGAGGCTCTACAAATGATGGTGGGGTTACATTGAGTAATGTAGGATGAGGTTCTACTAAGAATGAGGGTGGTGGTAATGGAAATTCCTCCATATGGTCAATTCCTTGGTGGTTCCTTGTTTCCAATGATGGACTAGTTGGTGATGTAGGTGGTTCTCTATCTAACGAGAAAGTTGATGAATGGGAAGTTCTCGGTGGTGAATGCTCTAATGAATATAGATTTGGGTGAGAGAGAGGCTCGGTGAAGGAGTGTATTCCATGCTCTAGGAATGAAGGCTTAGATGGTTTGCTAGAACTAGATACGTTTGGTTTAGAGCTCGATGAACCTTTTTCTAGCTCAAAAGATCTAATGCTAATTCTTGCGGTTCTCTTGGCAATTGTTGATTGGGTTTGTTGAGGTGGGAGAGGAAGTCCTAGCATTTGTGGATTTAACCGGAGATGATTCGGTTGAGGAAATTTTGTGTACAACACGAGCAATTTTCTTGGGTGGTCCTTTGGTGGATGAGTTACCACTAGGAGCTTTTCTCATGATGAGATAATTCAATGAGGTTTGTAAAGGTTTCTAAGTGCTGAAAATGAGGATGAAGATGATGACCTTAGGAGTCCTAACAATGTGGTTTATAAAGCAAGGGATTTGGCAAGTGCGTTCAAGACTTAAGCCACTAAGATTCCTTGGAATGTGATGATTAGCATGCACAAGAGTCAACTTCAGAGTTGTACTGATCTAGGAGCTTAATTAAGATGAGATGGAGTGTTCAAGTTAGCAAGATGAGCTTGAAATGATTGTTTTAACTATAGTTGACATAAATCTGTCACCCGGATCCCATGGTTCCCTCCAACGAGGGATCCGTCTAGGCTAATCCTAGGGATCCGACTCTCAGCAGCTAGGAAAGGATAAAAATGATGTTCGTAAGGTCTAATGCCTATACCTTTTTGAGTGTTTCAGTCCTCCTAAGTGTCTTAAGTGAAATGGTACTTAAATGTTCAAGGGCAATGAGTGATATAGCTAATGATTGCCTTCTATGGAAGAAGTTGGAACTTTTATGAGTACCAATGAACAAGGATGACACTAAAAACTTGAGAGTGTCAAATGGAGCTAAATGGTCCTAGAGACCAGATAGTAACTTAAGATAACATTTAGGAAGATATCTTAAAGGTTATGGAAAAGCTAGAATTTTGGCCCATGTTGAGATAAAGATGACTAAAGTCAATTTGTTAATATTGAACGATTTCTAAAGCTAGATGTATAATCATGTGAGGAATGATGTGTGAGCATAATAGTGGAAGAGTAATGAGTTTTGATGAAACGATAGATCGAAAAACGCCTTGAGTGTGATCTAAGTGAGTTATGAGTGAGTATGAAACTTTACTCAGCTGGAGAAGGACTAAATTGGTCCTAAGGCACTATGTTTAGCTAGTATGAAGTGATCTAAAGGAATGGTTTGAAGTATAAAGATTGCAACTGCATATCTGTTTTCCCGGATCCCACGGTTCTTTCACTTGAGAGATCCGGCTGGTTACAAACTAGGTATCCGGCATCTGAGACATTTTTTCTTAATAGAGAGTATGCAATATTTTGCTCTAGATATTGAATTTTGACACCAATGATCTCTGCATCAAGCATATATGTATACAAGTCTAGCATAGCAATGAGATCATGTAAGAGTAGCACATAAGCAAATACATGAGATCGAGCTAACAAATAACACATAGGTTTATCAAACTTAACAAGCGCTATTCAAGAAGCTCAAAACATGTTTACGATCTAGATTAGTAAATTGTTTGTATTAACAATGGTGTGCAAGGGATATGTCAAGAAAGAAAAGAGAATTGCTAGTATTCAAGACAATAGAGTTGTGAGGTGCTAGTTCAAGAAAATCCTATACTTCATCTGGAAGGTGGAGTTGTTGTTTTGGTCAACGGAAGCAATGAGCTATGTATAGTCATTATGGATGGTGATTAGCGTACAATGAACTTCATCCTTGAAGTATTGTAGCTCTTCTCAATCAAAGCAAGATAATCGCTTGATGAGGCAAGTGGTTGTGATTAACTAAAAGAAAAATTAATTTTACAACTTGTTTGATTAGTGATCCTAAGACAACGCAAAGTATTTCCATTGTAAACTTACTTTAGGAAAACATAGGAGTATAAATTTCTCAAGTGAGAGAATGAAGATGAGACTATTATTAGTGGTGCTCAATTATGGCTAAACACGACCATTTTTACGGGCGATTCCACATGCCCAACTTCTATCAAGGAAGCAATTCAACCGTTAGGTCAAATTGAGTTTCTAGTGCAATAAGTTCTCCAGTATTCATTCTCAAGTTAGGAAAATTTATATTCCTACAATGGCCTATCGAAAAAAAACAATGATGATACTTTGCTTCGTTTTTATTAATATTATACTTGAAACAACTAAGGTGACGAAGGTGTCATGTTAATGAAACAATTAAAGTTTTCCATATGATGAACAAAAAAATGGTTGGATGAGCTAGTTCAACATATGTTGTTGGAAAGCTCGAGTTTGGACTTTCGGATATGAACAATTATATTTGTGTTGCAAAATAATTTACTTGAGTATACCGGATGAAATAATCAAGTTGTCAATCCTACTATGAAGCTTGGAAAGCGATCATGAAAAGGAAAACGGGAGAGTACATCATCAACACAAGTGTAGGTTATGATCCGATGTACATTCTTGTTGTTCTTAGAAAACGATACAAGAAAATATGAAATCAAGAAATCATATAAGCACATAAAACATTTATGTTACACACATGACAAACTCAATCACAAAGCCATTTAGTGTATTACATGTTTTAAACATTTTTCAACTTATATGACTTATCTAAGTATTTAAACTAACATTTTCGACACAACTAGATGTTATCCCAAACACTCCTTCAAATAGCACATTGATTAGTAGAATATTACTAAATCGATAAGCAAGAGAATGAATAGCAAGGTAAGGAAACCACATATGTTATTCAATCAAACAAGCACAAAAGCTATTTGAGATAAGCAAATAATCAAATAATGCAAGGAAGACAATTTATCATTTAGCATAGCATACGAAAGTTCTTTTCATCGCTTTGTGTTAAATATAAACATGTATACCAAGCTTGATTAGTTACTTTTAAAAATATGATCAAAACCTTAATTTCAAAAGCGGACACATTGTTATTCAAAGATGAAAACATTCGTTTCCAATTAGATCAAAAGTTTGTGCAAAAGTTATTTCTGAAAAATGACTTTCTATATCAAAGATTCTGTAAGTTTTTGTTTTGAATCAGTTCATGAAATCATTTTTAAATGAAAGTAGACTCAAATACCTTTAAAACGATAGGTGGCACGACTTCTAACGACTTGCGGTTAATTAGTTGTGAATTTTTGAAATTCGGACAAAAACTGTCTTCTGTACCACGGATCCCACGGATCCCTTGCTTGAGGGATCCGTCCAGTGTAAACTGAGGGATCCGCGGATCTGACACAGAATTAGAAAACTGCATGTTTTGACCCAACGAAAAGGTTTAACCTTTGTAGACTTTTTAGTGAAGTTATATTACCCATTTTTACCTTTATTCAAGCTTGATTAACAAGATATCTAACAACAAAACTTCAAAGAAAAAAAATCACTAAAACACTTTTCATATTATTCTTATTATAAGATAGAAGCATATATCACCATTTTATCCACAAGCACTTTAGCGCGTTTTTGACCAAAAATTGTAACTAAGAAAATATATTCCCTTTTTATGGTTTTAGAAACCATAGACGCGAAATACTTCATGATCTTCTAAGATACCCCAATCCTTTGCTAAATATTCTTTTTAAGGAAAGAGATATTTAGAGAAATTCTTCATGATCTTCTTAGGATGCCCAAATCCAAGTATGGAGAATTCTTAACAAAGAAAAATATTAGATAGTTCCATCACTTGTCCAACATAGTACAATTTGATTATTTTTAAAACATGACCTTTAGTAAAAAAATCCTTCTTTGTAGTTTTCAAACATACACGGATTGTATCAAGTTTTTAAAGTACAATCTACTCTAAGAAACTTGGTAACGAAGCTTTGATGCCAATTTTGGAAAACTAGAAGGGGGGGTTGAATAGTTTTGCGAATTAAAACTTCCTTTTAAACTATTTACATCGACTTATGTCAATCTATTTGGATGTGTGTGTTGGATGTTGATAAACAAGCATATAAAAGTATGTAATGAAAAGATAAGAGTAACAAGCACAAAACCACAACACGAGTATTTATAGTGGTTCGGCTACAAGGACACCTTCCTTGCCCTACTCCACTCCCCGAGTCACCTACTCGAGAGTTCGTATCACTACACCAACTCCTTATGGCGGAGAAGCCTTCACAACGTCGCCTACCCTTTTTCCGGTGCTAGGCTAACCACCGGGTTCTTTCACTCCAAGGTGAACCACACCTACACAACGTCACCCACCTAGGCTAAGTACCTAGTTCTTTCACACCAAGGTAAACCACACCTACACAATGTCGCCTACCCTTTATTAGGTACTAGTCTAAGCACCTAGTTCCATTGCAATGGAGGAACTACTACCCAACACTACACCAACGACTAATCCCAAAGGAGATCAACTCATTTTTACAACATCATCAAGGATATCAATATCCTTGGATCTAGTACTAATCTATCTTGTACATCGAAATACACCATATCGAATGTACATCTAAGGCACCTTTCACTAATGCCTTTAACTAGATCTTCAAGACACTCTTCACTAATGTCTTGTGTCTTGACTTCCAAGAACCTTTCACTAATGCTTCTAGTCTTGACTTCTAAGCACCCACCACAAGTGCTTATGATATGGACGATAGATACCCTTCACTAATATCTTCGTCTTGACACTTGAGACACCTTTCACAAATGTCTTCAACACTTCTTAGGAAAAGAAAAACAATCTTCAACAAGAAGACTTCAGTAGTCTTGATGATGAGGAAGCATGGCAACTCATGGACTTGATCTTGCTCGACTTCAAAGGTGGTGATCTCGCCTTTAAAAGGAACCTACAAGATCACACAAAAAAACAAAACTACAAACATAGATCTCTTGGATCTGAGGTTAGAGAGTTTTTGACTCAAGGGGAAAGTATGTTGGAAAGGTGTGTGAAACAATGAAGAAATGGCTCACTATTTATAGAGGAAAAATTATGCTGTTCCCCGGATCCCACGGATCCCTCCCACAAGGGATCCGTCTAGCGTAAAGCTAGGGATCTGTGGGACGCTCCTCTTTACCCATGGGTATTTTGGTCATGGGTCATGGGTCATGGGTTATGGGTTGATCCATGGGTCTTATACTAGATACAATGTATCTTATGAGTGCAATGCACCTAGTCACATAGGTATGGGTCAATACCATGGATTATGGATATTATCCATATACTCCCTCTGTCTCATATTAAGTGTCCACAATGGAATCTTTGGATGTCCCAAATTAAGTGTCCATATTCTATTTCAACCAATGAGATGAGACTTTAGTGGGTAAAAATGATATTTGATTGGTGGAGAGTGTAGTTAGTGGAATTTTCTAAAACTTTGTGCATGATGTAAGCAGACACTTAATATGGGACGGAGGGAGTATGATATAAGCATGATGTCATGCAATGGGTTATGGGTCAAGCTCCATCGATATGGGTCATGGACTTTGGGTTGTACCCAACTACATTCAAGGTATTTTGGTCAATGGGTTATGATACTTAAGTTTCTACCCATTTATATTACCCAATATACTACATACTAGTTATGTGTATATTTTACCCAAATATGTAAACACTAGTTGTTGTACATATGTAATACTAAATCATAAAATCACTTATACTTGTTTTAGTATTTTATGTGAAAATGTAAGTGTGTTAGAAACTATTAGTTCAAACTAATTACGTATTTTATTTGTTTTGTTAAAATGATTTTACGTTTGTTATCGACAAAACATTAGAAGATCGTAAAATATAAATAAATGTTTTTACGGTTTATTTGTATTAACAGACCCTTGTAGCGCTTTCCAATAATTGTTAGGGGTAGACGATGAAGACCCTCAAAGTCTAACCACATTTGTAACCAACATCGTACAATTGCACCATGTCGAGTATTATCCAACCCAAGTGAAATTTATCTAAGCAAGCATTCTTTTTAGCTTATTGTTTCTCAAACTTTAATTAGTTAAGTATTTTTAAGGTCATTTCTTAGTTTAAATTAATTTAGCTTAGTTCTAATAGTTTATAAACAAAAACTCATTTCATAACTAAATATAAAACGAACTTTAAGTATCTTGATTTGATTTTGGCTTCCTTGGGACGATAAAACCGGTCCTTACTTTACTATATTACATACGATTGGTGCACTTGCCATTTGTGTGTAGTCTCTAGTTTGGTAATTTCCAAAGTTTATTTTACAAGTATTAAAACACACATCAAGTTTTTTGCGCGGCTGCCGGGGAGCCATAAATCATCTTTGGTGTAGACTATTGGATTTCACTTACATATCATAACATTAACACAATGAGCATATAGATGATTTTAGAGAGAGAGAAAGTGGGACATTCTAGTAAGAGAAACTTGTGGAATATTAGATTACCAAAGAACATCCAACCCTCTACCTTGCAAGGTAGAGGGTATTTATAGGTTACAGACTAAACGACCTCCTGACGGCATGTGGATCAGGGATACAATGGGTAAATACCCGTCCTTCCTCCACGGTGTTGCACTATACTATTCTACGCTACTACTTATTTAATAACTAACATAAATAGAGACAAGTCTGCGAGCTAACTTTGGCTAGATAATACTTGGGGTGACCGACTCTTTTACTTATGGAATTTCTGATTCCTAACAATCTCCCCCTAAGGGAGGTCACCCCATAAATTACATTGTGTATCCTAGCTTTCAAGTAAGTCTTCATTCATGAGCTCGTAGACTTCTTTTCAACAAAGTAATCAAACCAAGTGCATCTGTGGAGAGTGCAATATTGAACAACAGAAATGAATAATTCGTGGAGGTAGAGTGTTTGATCCACTGTGATTGAAATAATTTTGAGCCAGCTTTTGAGATCATCAGCTAACAAAAATCTCTGAGGCATCCATTATGGTGTTGGTATTATGTGTTGTTGTGACTTTCGGACCGACATGCTCACATTCTGGATCATGAAATCTTCTCATCAGAGTAGCGGAAGCTTTCGTTGATTCATGATATTGGCAGCAGCGTAGCAGAAGCTTGGAGTGAAAATATCAGAGTCATTGATGCACTTATCATGATTACTTGAGAGATGAATGTATTTTGTGAGCATGCGGCTATGGATTGACCGCTTCATTCTGATCAGCTGCAAACGTCGGGCGTACCTGCATACAACAGTTAGCAATAAAGCGTACAAAAGTGTCTTTGACCACTTTAGTTGAATTGAGGTACACGGCCCACGGTTCCCCGTTGATCAGTACAAGTACTGCCTGTGATAAAGAAAATTCTTCCCAAATACGATCTGAGACATTCACATCAACCCTATTGACAATATCCTATAGGATTTGCAAGATGGGAATTCTCACTTTATCGAACCCTGATGTTTTGCCAGATAAGCACAAGTTGAGAATAGTTGTAATAGCTCTCCAGGGTTGATACATGTGTCCAGTGATGATGTCGGAAGCCCTTAAGATGATGTTATGATAACCCAAACCAATTAGAAAAACAATTAGATCGTCAGCACCAGGTGGAGATTCGGAACGAAGGTTGGGGTTACATAGGGTGTTTCCAAGAGCCTTGCTAAGAATGGCTGAATCAATCGTGAACTCCCTATCATCCAGTTTGCAAGAGTATTGAGCTGTGATTTTGTCCCATTGAATGGTGTTCCAGAATTGTTGAATGTAAATAGTGGGAATTGAGCATTGCTTGGTAATGGCACCGAAGAAGTTTGTGTTCTTGAGGATATCAATAGATACTTTGAGTATAGGATTTTGTTGTAGCTTTTGTAGGTCCACATAACAGTTACTTTTTCCAATATCAGCCCATTGACTCCTAGGAAGGATTTCATCGTGTCACACCCCCAAATTATGTGTTTTGCAGCGGAATGGAATACCTTGGGGAGGACTGTCATAGCATCAAAGTTACAGTTATATCGAACGACCTAAAGTGTCGTTTGGAAAATACATCGTTTGATTAAGTAAAATAATCAGAGTTTACAAAATGTAGGTCCCAAATGAAAATCAATGTATGCGGAAATAGGTTTGATACAAGCCAAACGATGTTTTTAAAGTGTATAAATCCCATGTGAGACGCGTCGTCACCACGACTCTATGATATGTCCATATGCATGCCATGAAGTGAATGCCTTAGATACCTGAGATAAAACATGCTAAAAAGTGTCAACACAAAGGTTGGTGAGTTCATAGAGTTTGGTTAACAAGTAAAGCCTTAAAAGAGCGTTCATGTAACAAGGGCAAAGTTTTTGGTCATTTAAAATAGTCCACAAAGCAAAGGCATCATAAATCCACTCAGTTCCAAGTTCCGCCCATACAAAACTTGCAACCTGTGTGTTTACAACCCACTGCTAAAAATAGAATGACAATTATGATTATGCGCATCAAGGTAGTTAAAAGTATAAATGTCACCACAAGGGTCTTCCAACAACTCGTGTTGGGATGTTCCTCCAACGCTCACGTTGGGCTGTATCCATAAAAATGGCCTTCCAACATATAAATATTGGGATGTTTGTAAATTAATAGCCTTCCAACAACTTAATTTGGAGCCATTAATTCTTGTATGTTTGTAAATTAATAGCCTTCCAACAACTTAATTTGGAGCCATTAATTCTTGTATGTTTGTAAATTAATAGCCTTCCAACAACTTAATTTGGAGCCACTAATTCTTGTATGTTTGTTCCAAATATGCATATGAAATCAAGTATAACCCAATCAAGTATATAACGCAATCAAGTCTAATGTATAAATAATGTTGTTTGGCAAAAGAGTTTAAATGTTTTGATAAATAAGCATGTATCTCGCCCCAAATAGTTTATAGGAATTTAAACGAGTAAAAGCGGGGTATGAACTCACAGTAATATGTAAGAGTTTAAAGTACTTGTGAAAGTAAATGAAAATAGTTTGAGCATGTATCTCCCCCAAAAGTTTGTAAACAATTAATAGGAAGTGGGGCTATGAAAACTCACTTGATGAAATGATGCGAAGACAAAAGTGTGTACACTGAAATGTAGCGTGAATCTCTAACTGCGACCTATTATGAATGATATGATACGTAATGAGTTATGATGTAATGTTATGCATGCATTTCGTATGTTATTTATACCATTTGTGAGTTTTGAAAATAATACTCTTCGTCGAAAATACTCTTTTGACGTCTTGACCAATCTTAAATTACTTTACAAGTATTTACGTCAAAATGTCATCCTACAACAGTTTCTTAATGATTTATTGTGAAATTATAACTTTTCGTCGTAAAATAATGTCGTTGGAAATTTCATGAAAGTGACAAAAATGGCCTCGAAAAGCTAGTCGTAAAATGGTGTACGTCAAACGTTAGGAAACGAACTCAACGGTTTTGGAAAGCTTGTATCAAAATCTAGAAGTTTTGGCATTTAAGTTTTTATCCTAGAGGTCTCGTTCATAAAGAAGAACATAGGTTAAGTAGGGTGATTTTGTCCAAATGTAGTTTAAAAGTGAGTTTCGGCAAAGTTTAAGCAACCGTAAATAATTTATTACAACTCCGCTATACAAACGGTTGGTCGTTGTGGAAAATATGCTTGGTGATCTCGATTTCATTAGAAGACATTTCATTACAAAAAGTTCTACGTCATCGTTAAAAATAGCCTTCAATATGATCGTTTTGTTTACCGTAACACTTGTCAACTAAAAATAATATAGTTTTTCTTAACTAATAAAGTTACGGCAATTTTATGAAAACGTGTATATTTTAATCGTTACAAATCCGTTTTCTACGTATTATACGTCCTTAGCTTCGTATCAAAGTATACTAATATATTTTTGATAAGTCGAAATAATTTATAAAGCTTAAGACTCGTTTTTGACTCATACAAAACAAAAACAACTTGCTGAAATTTTCAGAAAATATATATTTCGTCGTCAAACTTGAAAAATTCATAACTTCTTCGTTATAACTCCGTTTTAATCCGTTCAAGCGGCCACGGATTCGTTTTAAAGTATATTTTCTAAATATCTAGGCCAAAAATTCGTGTCTACTTTCGGACTTTCCAGAAATACAAAATAAGATCAGACCACTTTTTATACTTGTCGAAAAGAGTTTTTCTCGTACTAAACCTATTCCAATCCCTTCAAAACAACTCCAAAGTTATTCTAATCCTACCATACACCTTCTTAGGGTGTCATGGGTTCCTAAACATCATCAAGACTAATATATAACAAGGGATAAATTATAGGATGACTTATATATGTATAACTCTAAAAACAATGTAAAAATGGTATAAATATCCATAAGTCTTGCATGCTTTGCTCAAAAATGATGAAATAGATATGAAATGAAAATGAAAGATGTAAAATGAAAGTGATATGCTTACTAGTTACTTGATGAGGTGATTAGAACAAGGATTAAACCTAAACACCCTAGGTTTTTATTTCAAAACCTTTAATAAGAGTGTAACTAGATTGTTAAACACTTGAAAATGAAAAACTTGATGATTTCTTCAATCTCCTTAGGATGGCCGGTTTTGAAGAGGAGAAACAAGAGAAAGAAAAACTTTTACTAACTTGTGAATAATTGAGGAGAATGAATGAGTAAAAGTATTTGGAGTATAAATCTATACAAGTATTAAATTTTTCACCCACTTTGACTAAACCCCCCCCCCCCTTGGCCGGATTTTAGGGGGAGTGTTTCACAAATATTATTTTTTATTTTTTATTTTATTTTTTTATAAGGTATGTATAAATGTGTATATAAAAGTGTAAGTAAATGAAATTAAGTAAAGGTACTTGTAACATTGTATATACATTAGTGTATTTAAGGTAGTTTTAGCTAAAAGAAATTTTTAATAGGCCAAAGTAAAATATATTGAGGTCATATAAATTGTAAAAATACATTTCTTGCAAAATTTAAGTGATATAGTAATTATCGTGTAGTTTTTAAGAAAATCGTCGTAATAATATAAATTTAACAATTTATATACAAAATAAATTTAAAACACTAGGTAAACTCAAAATATTATTTTTATAATCTTAAAATGAGTATAAAAATATATTAGGATAATTTTTGAAAGTGTCGGATCAATTGCTCAAAATAAATGATTACGCGATAGCGTTTATTTAATAGTAAATAAACGTTTATTGAAAAATGCAAAACCATGCACGAACCGATATGAAATGATGAATATAGAGTTTGAGAAATGACCGAAAATTGAGAATTGTGACACATCGTCTGAGAGAACTTTGGATGATGCCGAAGGGGTAACGATCTTTTCAGGGTTTGAACTTGCCATTGATGATCTGAGCAAACATACAATCAACAGTAATGATTGGGAACGAGTTAGATAATAAATGATAAGTGAGACAACATTGAGAGCACCCTTATGACATAGACACTCAGAAATAGTAACTCAGAGGGAGTTCCCAAAAATCATATAGAGAATGATTGAGTGGCATTAGTGAGACATTTCAATGAAGCAGATTCCTTTTGATAGATTTTCACACGACGAGTTGTTAAGGGATTAAAGGTTAAAGCGTGCATTGCAAAGGAATCTTGTCATGAGTCAAGATACAAATGTAGAAGTGATATAACAAATATGTATGAAACAAGATGTAACATTTGGTTGTCACGAGAGAAACCAAGTACCGCTTGCCTAAACAGAAATGTCATAGCAGATTACATAGAGTAAGTTGACCCAACAAGTTGCATCAGGAAATCCTGAGTCAAGTATTGTGAGAATGAGATCAACTTAGCAAATTACCTTTAAACATTTTAATAACCCTAGACCCTGAGAAGAAACACCCACCAACCAAGTCTCAAGTCATAAATGGTCAAGCTGCCAAACTGGACTAATTCGCTACATGAAAGTGAACTATGTCGCTAACTTGTAAAGACAAGTCGCCATCACCAGTACCACAGTCAAGTCGCTACCAGTTTAGCTCTCTAAGTCGCTATATTTGCTAATTCGCTAACTTGTAAAGACAAGTCGCCATGAACAGTAACATAACCAAGTTGCTACAAATCTGTTTACTAAGTCGCTACCGTTACTAATTCGCTAACTTGTAAAGACAAGTCGCCGATAATAATGATACAACTAAGTCGCTACCCAAGTCGCTAGAAAGTAATTCACTAAGTCGCCACAGCAGCTTAGACGCTAAGTTGAGTACTAACTCGCTACGATGAACATTTAAACTAACTCGCTACCAAGAACAGTGTTAAGTCGCCATCAAGAACAATATATCGCAACAATTAATCAACCCAGACCAACACACCTTAGTCGCTATCTTGAGCAAACTTAACAACTCTAACTCGCCATGATGAACAGATAAGCTAAAACGCTATCAATAACAATACCTAAGTCGTTAACAAGAACAATTATCATTTCAACAAATAATCGACCCACACCACCAATCATACAACACCAGTACATGGAAACACATAATCAAACACTCAAGATCAGTTATACCAAACAATTAATACACTTGCAACATCATCATTACAACGAAACACGATTACATAATAATTCGAACCTAGGTGGGAATCAAATGTCACGATTCACGAGCTCGTAGGGATCTGGTTAAAAGGATGAGTTAGAAACCCAACACAAACTCGTATGTGAGAACAAATAATGAGAGATTAGAATCATACCACAGTTAAATCGCTAAGTCGAATGTTTTAGAAGAGAAGGAAGAAAAGAGAGAAAAGAAAAGAAAAAATTTATTTAAGAAATATATAAAAAAATGCTAAGTCGCTAGGGGTATAGGAGGAGACTTTGGCTAATTGACACATTCGGTCCCTGTGGTTTAGAGGCAAGTGTGGTAAGTCGCTATCAAAGATTTTTTTTTTTTTTTTTTTTTTTGACTAAGTCTCTAGTGTTTTTAACATTAAGTTGCAAGCATGGTCATTAAACGGTGTAATATAATCATGTTCTGCATATAAGATATAGATAATCCACGACCACAACCTACAACTGAGAAAAACACCATAACCAGATAATCACAAAAGCAAGACACGACCACAACCTACAACTGAGTAAACACCATAACCAGCAAAGAAGCAGATAGCATAGATAATCAAGAAAAACTTATACACAAAAAATCTCCCCCTCAATCAATGTCAACAAAGACCATTGATTGACATTAACCAACCCGTTTTTTTTTTTTTTTTTTTTTTTTTTTTTTTTTTTTTTTCTTAAGAAATATTAGTTGTTCGAACTTCATCTATGATCCCGTATCATTATTGAATGATATTTCTAGGATCGTAGATGTTATCGATGACAGCGAATAAATCTTTTATTAGATGGACTAAAATGACAAAGTTTTTTTATTATTATTTTTTTTTTTGATAATTTATACACAGATATAACGGAGCGAGTCCTGATTCAAGATGAATAGGAGTCAAAGTAATAGGTACATTAGTTATGGCATGATATAGCTCCTGAATAAGCCATGTTCATATCTGATGGAAACCAAGTCATGATGTTCCTGATTGAGTAAAGCATTGTACCTGAAAAAGACTAAGAGCACATTGTACTGGAAGCACATGTAGAATTGCACATAGAAGGGTTAGTGACATGTTTAATCTCACATTTGGATGCATCACAGTATAACACAGACGTATCATTAATGGGGATCCTATTAGGTTCGATATTCTTGAAGAGTTTTCCTGTGGGAATCCACTTGAGGCATGATCTAGGAATGTAAGTTCGTTTAAGTCCTGTAAACTTAAAAAATCTGCCAGTGGGAATCCATTTGAAACAACTATTAGTTGAACTGAATGTGTGCACAGCCTTGTTTTGACTATTTGTCCTTTTGTGATTAGAGTATTTCTTAGGGGATTGATCAGTCAAATGATGTTTTGCATGAGAGCTAGTTGTACTTTTTGTATTTCTGATCTTAGAGCATTGAACATAAATCTGAGGTTTGAGATTCATCATATCGGAACTAGGCAATGAAGTGACTGGTTTTGACAAAACAGACGTATTATCAACTTGGGAGGTAAGCCTAGATTTCGATGGTTTAACTCTTTCAGACCTAAAGGCATTAGGTTGTTTAATAACTGTTCGTTTCGAGTGGTTCTGAACAGTTGACTTTCCCAAAGTTGAAGGTTTTGCAAACTTAGTGTTCTTCCTATTTCCAATAGACTTCCTAAGCTCATTTTTTAGGGCAACAATATTGAAGCTCTTATCCTGAATTTGGGCTCTGAGGTCATCAATGTCTTTCATCAAGGGGTTAGATTGATTGACTAACTTAGAATTTGTTTCCTCAAGGTTCTTCCTTAAATGCTCGTTTTCTCTTAGTAGGTTGGACACACATAGAGCTAGTTCAGAATTTCTAGATTCTAGTGTATCACTCATCTCATGACATTCATGTTTCTGGACTTCTGAAAGAAGTAATTTCAGATTGCCTATGGTCGAATCTTTGTCCTGAATCTGGGATTTTAACTGATTAATTTCAAAAAATTCTCAAAATTCTGGAAGTTCCTGATTAGTACAAGGTTTTTTTGCATAAAAGATTTCATCCTTTTGTTGTATTTCAATTTGCAATGAGATACAATGTTTTTCAAGAATTGAAAATTTGTTTGAAAGCTCATCATATACCCTTTTTTCAATCATGTTATTAGCATTAGATTCAGGCACAACCAAGATCGATTTCATGATGTTATGTTCAGAGTAAGAGTCAGGTATCTTTACATGAGAATTTATGTGATCAGTTAAGTGTACCTTATCGATTGATACCTTTTCTGACTCTGAGTATTTGAGATCAGTGCTGTTGTCTTCATCCCTTTTCATTACGACAGAGATTCTGCAATCGGTGTCATTCACTGGTTCAACTGGTATATTGCATGACTTGTCACAATCGTTCCATAGTGTCTCTTGACACTCATTCAATTCATTCAGCTTATTATTCTCTTTTGCAGCTTCCTTGATGTATGTTTCCATATTACTCATAAGTTGAATAAATGAGTTTCTGAACTCATGAATTTCCATTCCCGTGTGTT
The DNA here is from genome assembly GCA_019973895.1 of Chrysanthemum seticuspe. Taxonomy (NCBI): domain Eukaryota; kingdom Viridiplantae; phylum Streptophyta; class Magnoliopsida; order Asterales; family Asteraceae; genus Chrysanthemum; species Chrysanthemum seticuspe. The sequence goes on from BPTQ01000002.1 coordinate 59,730,679, forward strand.
TCTTGAATGATATTCCAGTCATGTTATCATCAAAATCTGAGGAATATTCTCCCCGGATAAGTGGCTGAAATTGATTGAAGATAGTTTGAAGAGCGGCATGAGAATCATCAGATGAGAACTTTTCTTTGGTAATTTGAATCCTCATTCGTTCTAAGTTAAGTAAAACAGTTCTTGTCAAAGTGGGAAAATCCTGACGAAGGATAGCACAACTTGTTCGATCCATAGTTGTAGATAACAGTAGTTTGAGAAGCTGACTGAGATGTTGAAAGGGCTCACTGGTGCATTCCATTTTCTTAGCATCATTTGCAAACATTAAGAGTGACTCATTTGAGTTGTTTTGATTAATCGATGTTGAATCATTAAATGTAGAGCATTCAGGGAAGCATCCTGTTTCACTATTCTGTGCGGTGTCATAGAGAGCAAGTACTTTGGTGATTAAAGGATCAGTGATGAATGACATTGTGTTATTTTGAATTACTACCCCAAGGTATTGAAAATCCCAGTAGCTAAATACCAAGTATCTAAGATGTTAGTATCAAATCGCTAACCCCCCTCAGTCGCCAGGGATTTTGAACCAACTCGCTAGCAACTAAGTCGCTATATTCCCAAGTCGCTAAATCAACAGCCAAGTCGCTAAGTAGCAAGTCGCTAATCCTCTAGTCGCTAGCAAGATTTTGGCAGCAATTCGCTAAGATTCAAGTCGCTAAAGAATCAAGTCCCTAAATAGCAACTCGCTACTGACCAAGTCGCTAACACCAAGTCGCTACCCGTAGTGGAGAGTCCACTACTTGTACTGTTAGTCGCTAGGCCTAAGTCGCTAGCTCCAATAACTGCAACTCGCTACAAAATTGTAAAGTAAGTCGCTACTAAGAAAATAATCCGTAGGTCAAGTCGCTAGCAAGAAAACTTCACAAACATCACTTTTCAATCCAAAAACAACCCAACCAAGATGATTCAAGCTTACCAAATGAAAACCTAAACACTTGTGATGATTCTAAACATAAAAGTACAAACAAAATCCAAGCTTTAACACAAGAAATCAACCAAATGATGCACAAACCACTAAACTTTTTCAAACTCAAAAACCACCTAAAAACCACTAGAAATCCAAAGATGTGCAAGATATGATCTAACCATGGCTCTTGATACCAATTGTAGACTATTGGATTTCACTTACATATCATAACATTAACACAATGAGCATATAGATGATTTTAGAGAGAGAGAAAGTGGGACATTCTAGTAAGAGAAACTTGTGGAATATTAGATTACCAAAGAACATCCAACCCTCTACCTTGCAAGGTAGAGGGTATTTATAGGTTACAGACTAAACGACCTCCTGACGGCCTGTGGATCAGGGATACAATGGGTAAAGACCCGTCCTTCCTCCACGGTGTTGCACTATACTATTCTACGCTACTACTTATTTAATAACTAACATAAATAGAGACAAGTCTGCGAGCTAACTTTGGCTAGATAATACTTGGGGTGACCGACTCTTTTACTTATGGAATTTTTGATTCCTAACATTTTGAAAAAAATTATTTGTTTTGTAGTTTAGTTGATCCTTCTTGAAGAATTTATTCTTTAAGAAGTTACTTGATTTTTATATATATTATCATGTTTGGATTTCATTTGTTTTCTTATGTTTTAGTTTTGTAGTGCATGACCCGAAACAATCCACCTGAAAATTTGCCAAGCCCTTTATCCGATCCGGAAAGAGTTCTTCATCAAAGGTTGAGAGAGATTCGGAATTTACGTCAAACTGAATAATTGGGTACATCGGGTTTCAGTTTAGATAGAGAGTTTATGTCAATTCCTTCACCACCAAATAATTAAAACCCACCCCCATAAAACAACAATATGGGTGATAAATGAGACCCATGGAAGAGCTTCTTCAAATACCAACCGAAGGTATTGAAGATGCAATTGTAATTCCCACGCGAGCTAATTAACCTTATAAGTACTAAACCATTTTATGGATTAGATAGTGATGATCCATACTCTCACATTAAAAAGCTCCACCAAATCACCCAAACCTTTAAATTGAATCAAGTGCCTCAAGCTGTCGTGAAACTCATTTTGTTTCCATTTTCACTTGAAGGATCCGCTAGAGAATGGTTAGAAAACAAAACTCCACATTCGATTACCTTGTGGAATGATTTGGTTTCAAATTTTGTGAATAAATTCTATCTATATTCTAGGACCATTAAAGTTAGAAATGAGATTAGGCAATTCCACCAAACCATCAATGAGACGTTTAAGGAAGCTTGGGAAAGATTCACAGATTTGTTGAGAAAGGGTCCACATCATGGTTTTACAACCCTTTATCAAATAGACACTTTCTACAATGGTTTAAATCAAGTTGGTCAAGATTCACTTAATTTGGCGGCGGGAGGAAATTTTTTTTGTAGAAATACTCAAGAGGCGTTGAGGATTATTGAAAATATTTCTAAAGTACGGCCGTCACATGATAAACCTCATGTTATAAGTGATGGTAGTACTTCATGTCAAAGTGATGCCATAAATGCTCTAACTCAACAAGTTGAAGCCCTTGGGAAGCAAATTGAAAACATGCAAAAGGCGATGAATTCATTTCAAGAACTTTGTGATGAGTGTGGAGGAAAGCATCCAACTCAAGAATGCGAAAGGAATGTGTATCATTTCAAGCCCCACGATAACACTTATGGATATACTACTTGTGATGAGGATTGGAAGAAACACCCAAATTTCTCATATCATTTGAACAAAACTCAAGATCCGCCCGACATCACCCTAAACCCCAATCAAAACAAAAACCGTACAACGTACCGGAATCAACAACAAATACCATATACACAAAACCAAACACCACAACCAACTCCACCTAATGACCCTTCAAGGGATGTGATGAGTAAGTTTTGCACCATTTAAGAAGCAAAAAAACAACAAAACCGATTCTATACTCCAAAGCCAACAAGCCACTCTTTACGGGTTACAAAATCAAATCGGTTACATTTCAAAAAGGCTTCAAGAGAGACCTTAAGGTGATCTTCCTAGCCAACATGCATAAAAGCTTTAGTACTTAAAAAAATGTCTTCAATAGAGGGGAAAATGATCATAGGCAAATGAAAGTGAATTTGGAGAAAGAGAATAAATGGAAAATTCTTGAGAAAGTTATTGTTGAGAATGAGGAATGCGGAATAGGGGTTGAAGAAGAATTAGTGGAGGAAGTTGAAATTTTGAAAGAAAAAGAAGGTTTTAATGGGAACGAGGTTCAAGTCGAAAAGATGCAACCCAATTTCCAAGAAAATACCGCATATGTTCCACCACTTCAAAATAGTGTTCTCGGAAGACCGTTTCTCATCACTTCAAAGTCTTTAAGTAACGTGTTTGATAAGATGGTTACAATTCGGTTTGGTGATGAATCAATGGTCTTTGATCTTTCGAAATCAATGAAGCATCCAAAAGAAAGTGATGATGAACTATTCTTTGTTGAGGGTGTTGAAAATTCAGATGAAGATGGAGTTTTTGATCATTCGGGAACTGCAGGCAGCATACAGCCGTATGGAATGAATGTCAATGGTCACGTAGATTTGTTTGTGTTTAGATATGCAGTTTTGTAAGTACCTGTATGAGGTATTTGTTGTTGTGTTTAGATAAGCACAATGGTGAGATGAAACATTTTAATAAGTTACCCGTAAAACGTTGTTTAGTTTATAAAGATGATTTTAAAAATGTGGTTGAAATTGAAAATACCAGATTGTTTTGATTTTTTTTGTTTATCATTTATTGTAATAATTTGGTTGTTGTTATGTGATTCTAACAACTTGTTAGTTTGCTTGTATCACGGTTTGTTATGTTGGTTTACGTTTTTTTTTTAATTTGTAAGAAAATGGCTATTGAGTTTGTTACAATGCTAGACATTTTTACTTTTCCTGATTCTCAGGTATTGATTTTTTTTAGTACGTTGGTATTGATTATGGTCGGGTGTTGTTTGTTTAATAATTTCATTAAGCTACGTTGTTTTGGTTTTGCAGGTCCTTCCATTTGTTTATAATTTTGAAGGTTATAATGGTAGGGACCACGTCTATATTGTAAGCTCGGATGGTTATCGTTTCTGAGTCAACTTGAAGACACCACGTTATGGGCAATGGTACCTGTATGGTGAGAAATGGAGGGAGTTTTGCAACTGATACCTTGATGAGGAGGTTGAAGTTTTACACTTTGTCGAAGAAGGGAATGATTGATTCTACGTGACTGGCTACTATGGCAACGGAAAAGAAGCTTGTGGTTATGAAGGGCCTTTTTCTTCGTTTTCTAGGTTTAAGATTTCAGTGTTGTCGTACCCACACGTGCTTCAGGTGGTGTAGTTTAATGTTATATGTTTTTTTATTTCATAAACATTATTTTTACGTATGTTATTGTGTCTGAAAATTATAAGATTTTGTTTAATGTTTTGGTTTTATGTCATTTACAGACAATCCCTGGTGAGCTAATGTTGGGATTAGGAGACGAGGATGAAATAAGAGTTGTGGTAAATGGTGTTTCTTTTGAGTGTAATGTGCGACGTGAAGCCGGGAGTACTGATTTTCAGTTGGTTGCTGATTCATTTAACGCGATGATCGAATCAGTTGGCCTTGAAGCCGGGACATTATGTGTGCTGACAAAGAACAGGGGCAGGAGATTCTGGTTTGATGCATTCAGTGACGATGGGAGTATTATTACGGATACGGTTTTCAAAGGAGCAGCTACGTTAAGAACGCAACAGCTTTAATTGATGGGGGATGAAAGGCGTAAGTTGAATTTGTTATTTATTTTTTCCAGACCAAAGTGTTTACACTTGTTTGTGTGATTGTTTTAGCATGTAGTAATTATACAGTTGTTTTATGTAGAGGATGATAGGATGAAACATGTGTGCTACTGGCCGTTCCAGATGGATCACTTTGGAGAAGGTCACAGGAGCTTTTATAAGAGTTACGCGCGTATTCAAGCGAAAAGCAGATTGGTATGTGTGTTTTTTATTTCTCGATGCACTTGATGATTTTTAAGTTGTAGCATCCGTATTGGTTTTAATTGTAATTTTTTCCCAGGCCATTCCTGCGTCATTCCAAGTGGAGAACCCTATGCACACCTACAATTGGACTTTGATCATACACCAGGAGTACATGGATGAATTCCATGTACTTATGGAATTTCACCCAAAAAATCCTACCAGGACTAACCATGTCAATGTGTATGGGCGGTGGAAGCTGTTAGCGGATTCATGTCGATTCCCATACTCGAAGCTGATCAGGTTTAAGTACGTTGGGAATGGTCATACGGTGGATGCTCCAGAAGGTGAAAACCTCGCATTTCCGATCTTTCATATCTGCTTAATGTCAGAGTCCCTGTGGTTGGTGTATAGGCTTGAAGATCTACAAAGTCTTTTGAGTTTTGGTTGTTGGGTGAAAGTTGATGTCGTATGGTTTAAGTTGTTTAAATGTCTGGACAAATGTTTCTGAAAGGGATTGTTACGTCTGTGAATATTTAGTTATGTATTTATGTTTAAGCAATCTGTCTGGATGTATGGTACTATTTGAAGGTTATGTAATCTATAAGTATGGTTGTGTATTTGGAGGACGTGGTTCCTGGTTCTGTAAAATATTCTAACATTTTACTATTATGTCGTGTTATGGTATTTTGTTTTTGTATTCCTTGTTTTGGTTGTTGGTTAACTGTTTGAAATGCATTTTCCAGCTTTTGTTTTAGAGACGATGTGTTTTTTTAAAATGGCAGTGCATCAGATGTTGGGTTGTATTTATCTATGTGTAACAACATTAGATTTTATTATGATGTGTTTTTTGGGTTGCATAGCTTTGTTTGTATGGTGGAAATTTGAAAGTTGTTCCTTTATTGGGTATCTTATAATGTTTGTGTCACTTGATATGTATCTGGTCTGTTTATTTATGCAGCAGAGTTGTTTTTGTGCGCTGACGTTGTGGATTCTGGAGCTTAAGGTTTGTTTTGTTATTCTCCTATACTTTGCTAAGTATGTTTTAGTAAGGTGTAGTTTTACAATTGTTTTTTTGACTTTTATTGTATGTGTGCAGGGAATGGGAGAAGGAGCACATTTGTATATAGTGTGCTTCAGATGAGTAATTTCTCAACTAAGCCGTACTTATCTCCCAAAATGTATTATCTGTTGGATGCGTCTCCATTTACGTGTAAGTATTATCTTTGATTTTTGTTGTTTTTGAATGAAATATTAGTTGAATGTTAGACATGGGTTTTAGGCATTTGTATCTGTAATTCGTTTTTAGATGAGCTTGCTAAACACCATTAGGAATGTGTTGGTGATTTAGCCGTGGAGTGTTCAGGTTAAGATGTATTTGTTTTTTTCATGCTTAAGTTGAAGGTAGAAGTTGTTGTCATACTGATAACGCTACACGCGTCGTTCGGGGTCAAGGAAACTTCCTTTTCTTCGAGCAAGTTTTATAACACCCTAGGCAGTGAACCTAATCGTTGTAGTGTAGTAATTAGGGTAAGCCACGGGTATTGATATCGTTCTCTAGGGGAATAGGAATGCTAGTGAGAAGTTACTACGCTAAGGTTGAGGTTGAGGAAGATTATTTTTGTATTTTTATATTTTTTAGAAATGAAAAGGTACGAATCTCGGGTATTGGATTTGGGGGGTTGGTATTGCTACCGATTACTCTACTATTATCTAATTATCTAAGCTAAGGTTGTGATAGTCTATGTCTAATTTGATGTGTACTCGTATGATAGTTTAAAGATGTGTTTACTTAGGTTTTACTACTCCTTAATTATCTCCTATTGATGGTTGATTTGTCACGTCCTTATTCCTAGTTGCGTTGTGATTCTAAGGCTATAGGGCGTGCTTATTTCCCTAACTCTTTGAAATTACCAAAGGGTCTTGTTTACAAATCCTCTAGTGATTTATAGACGCCTACTCTACGGTTGTCCTTGAATACTTTATCCTACAATTACCTAGATAATTATATTCTAAAGTTCACAAAGAAATTTCAAGCATTAAGTACACAACGAATAATCTAGCGCACTCTAGATCATTAGTCAACTAAGATAAGTATCAACCAATCAATATTCAATAATTAAGTTTCATATTCCCTAAGCAAACACACAAATAAATTAGCCGGACATGGAGAACATGCAAGCATACACACAAATAATCAAAGACATAATTAAATTAATGAAGTAAATACTTATCTTGATGTATAATAGGGTTTAGAACCCTAAAATACTGCACAAGAAAGCCTTGGTTCGGTTTTAGGTTTTTACTCCAAAAGACTACACCAAAAACTGAAAAATTCGGATTCTATATATAAGATTACATCTGCGACGGCGTCACCTTATGTTTCGTGACGCCGTCGTGTCGCCGTCATTAGGGTTTCGTCTTGGCCACGTAAACCTTTCGACGGCGTCACCTTATGACTGTGACGCCGTCCCCTTCAGCTCTGACGCCGTCTTGGCTGCATCTAGGCCGTCTGAGTAGCGACGGCCTACTCCTTTAGAACCTGACGTCGTCCCTTGAAAACATGTAATTTTGCCTCTGAGCCGTCGCAAAATTCCTTCCCGACGGCATCGCAGATATGCAGTGACGCCGTCGCCTTATGTTTCAGCAGCTTTGAGTGTCTCGATTCTGACTTTGGCCATTTTCTTTGTATATTCGCGCCTTTTCGTCCAAATAAGCATCATTCCAGCATTTTGCCTTCAAGAGACCTAAAAAGTGAAAAGGAACGATATTAAGCAATAACGGATACAAAAGTGATCGAATAAGGGCTTAAATGACCCCTCAAAAAGGTACCTTTTAAAACCTTATCAAATATCCCTACACTTGGTATTTGCTTGTCCTCAAGCAAATGTGCTTTTAGCCAATTAATTTATAAGTTAGGGGTCATGAAGCATCCATTCAAAACGGTCCACAACACATATAAGCCCCGCAAAAGTCATAACAAGCACGGAAATTACATACTAGCACCTCACATGGGGTGTTTGGATACTCACATCTCTCTTGGGTGTATATATGAAATATAACAAATCGGAAATGGAAGATAAACACTCATTAACCGGTCCTAGTACATAGATTACCATAGGCTTGAGAATAGATCAAACCTCCGTCGCTTTGGCGTAAGCACCTAGGAAAGGCTATCAAAGAGGTCTTTTAAAGGGTTGTAATGTTAGGCTTACGGTAGGGAAATAAGGGTTTGGTGGGATAGGCTATATAGTGGTGGATAGTCAAAAATCTCTATGTTGCAAGTATACGAAGAATGGCGTTGCTAAGCCAAGACTCGACACTCTAAAACTCTAGGCAACGAAAATAAACAAACATAATTAAAAAGATAGATGTAGGATGGTAGCCCGTATGGTTTTTTTTTTTTTTTTTTTTTTTTTTTTTTCACTCTTTTTTTTTTATTTTTTTTCGAATTTTTTTTTTTTTTTTTTTTTTTTTTTTTTTTTTTTTTTTGTGCATACACTTTTACTCTACCATCCTCTACGGTACATCAAAATGATAGGGATTTATAGACACATCCCTACACTTGAGTTTTTATTACTCTAACACTAATTTGACCCGAATTGAAAAGATCAAAACACTTGGAGTACATTATTATGCAAACAAAGGGAATTTGAGTTTAACGTTCTCTTTCCTATGTTTCATAAACTTTAACTTTTCCCATGAATCCCAATCATCCCAAAACTGTATACAAAGGATATGACTCGACTTAGCAACTCATGCAAGCAACCAGATAATTGAACTAAGGGTTTTGGGTGATAACATAAATTTGCACTAAAAGTGAGTGCAATAAAGGTAGGCTAAGGCGATTTGGGTGTATATTTGGGGGTGGGGTGTAAACAATGCTCTTCATTGATATTCCGGAAAAACCGAAATATCACGAGAACCGCGAAAAGGATAGGCTCTGAGGGGTTAACTAGGGGTATCGTGTACTAAAGATGAGTACAACGCAAAGGGTGTGGAGGAATTACTCAACCGATATGGAAGAAGTAATTATATTACAGGTATTAAACAAGGGTTATCCTAATGCCTCTTATCATTTAGTTATTCCTAACTACACAAGTGTAGCCTCACTTGCGATCTCGGAATGCATCACAAAACAAGTTCTAGAATCTAATATACTACCGGTTCACACTCTAAGCATTAAAGATGAATGCTTTAATTCCTACTAATCTAAGGGCGATCCTCACATTTTGGGTGGAATTTAGGTGGTAAGGGTTTTTGTGCTAGTCATGCAACTTCCTATCCATGAGACGCTTTTGTTAAGACTAATGGCCCACTCTTATACGTCATGAAAAAATTTTAAATTTTGCTAAAATTACCCTAACCTACATTTTCTCATGGTTTATTACACAAATACACTTGGACAAAGCAAACAGTCAAGGATAAGCATAGTTTCAAAGTTCCCGTTTATTTTACCTCCCTACACTTAAACTGAACATTGTCCCCAATGTTCCCCGAAAGTATCAAAGTTATGATAATAGAAGGTAATTAAAAACGAAAGAAACTAATACTCCCCTGATTAGCTCGGTAAGATCCGTAAAAAGTGGTGGTTAAATCTTTTCCAAGAAGAGTTTTTGCGTGAAAGGCTCCTTCATAACTTGTGTAACTTCTTCTTGACAAACTAAACCTGCACACTAGAAGAAAACAAACGAAACCTTCGCGTAAAATCGGCGGTAATAATATACATAAGACTCGATTTAAACTAGGATATAATGCTTGTGGAATGGATGTTTACAGAATTTGTTTTGAAAGTTAAGATCTGGAAAATTCCAAAATTTTACAAGTAGCTCAGAAAACGAGAAAAAGTAAGCTGAAGTTTTTATTCCTTCCTGACGCCGTCAGGTTGCAATCCTGACGCCGTCAGGTTATCCTGACAAAAACTGGTCTGCGATTTTCTGGAAAAAATTCTGGAAAATTTACATCTTTAGAATCTGGAAAAACTTCTGCAAAAACATCCATTATGACTCGATACAAGCATTTGACTCGAACAAACAAACATATATATCTTTTAGTTTATTGTTATTCTCATGTTCACGTTTCTTATGAAAACGTGTGTAATCCTCCCTACACTTATCCTTTATGTAAAATACCTTTATATGTAATTAAGACGAGGTTAAAAACAAAATAAAGCATTTTTACAAATTCAAACATGAGGACAAACAATTAATAAAAGATATATGACACTAACAAGCAAACAATTAAGCATGGGTTGCCTCCCACGAAGCGCTTTTCTTTATTTAAGAGTCTTGTTGCTAGACTCGTAGTCCTACCCCTACGTTGCCTCGTTTTGCATTCTCAATGAGAATTCTATCATGTTGACAAAATTTTCATCGACTCTATACCTAGGCCCTAGGGTCAAGCAATCCTTATAATAATGCCTCCTTCTTTCCCACATGAATTTATAACCCTTTTCAACATCTTCCTTGCTTTTGTCCTCAAAAGCTTTGATGTTGTCTCGATCATAAATGGACAAGTGGCCATACTCAGTTGTTTTCCAAGGCATCCTATAGGTAATCTCATCGGTTCCCTTCTTAAACCTAACGGTTCCATCATGCTTGTTATGGCCCATCCTAGATGTCTCAACAAACGGTTTCCCTAACACTACTTGGGATAGGCTATAGTCAATGACGCATCCTACATCTTCTAGGATCATAAAATCAACAAGGTAGGTGAAATTTCCTATAAAGACATGCACATCTTTGACTCTTCCCACAAAGTTGCAAATTCCTCCCGGATATTTAGGGTCTCTCCTAATATTGAGTCGCTCATTCATAATGTCATTGTAAACAGCAGACGACATTATATTGATGGGAGATTCCGTATCTATGTAAGCGTGGTCGATACTCCTATATCCGATCATACAAGGAATTTTTAGGTTCCAGGGATTTCCTCTCCTAATCTTAGGGCATATCCTAATGATAGGTGATCGTGGATTATTGATTATGTATTGATGGTACGCAACCTCTTCCTTAGTGGGGTAAAGATTGAAGTACGCACTATTTTCCTCGTCCACTTTGTTGTTGGTTATGCCATTGTCCGAATTACTGCTAATCATAGAGCCAACTATAGCAGCGCTGACTACTTTCTCAACAGCTTCCCTGATTGTACTATCGAATGTTTTCTGCAAATCCGGAAGGTCGGTGTTTCTACTCACATAGCGGCTTCGACGTTGGTGTTGGTTATTGGATTGGGTCTTGAGTGACATTGGTTGGTTATCACCTTCCATGATGAAAAGTGATGGGGTTACGAACAAAGGTCACGAAGAAGGGGGATAGACTAAGAGAAAGCTAAAAAATGAGAAAAAAGTTTACTTGATATGAATCAAGCAAAGAAACCTAAACGAGGTGGACTACTAACTAGCTATTCTATTCCCCGGCAGCGGCGCCAAAAACTTGATAACGCTACACGCGTCGTTCGGGGTCAAGGAAACTTCCTTTTCTTCGAGCAAGTTTTATAACACCCTAGGCAGTGAACCTAATCGTTGTAGTGTAGTAATTAGGGTAAGCCACGGGTATTGATATCGTTCTCTAGGGGAATAGGAATGCTAGTGAGAAGTTACTACGCTAAGGTTGAGGTTGAGGAAGATTATTTTTGTATTTTTATATTTTTTAGAAATGAAAAGGTACGAATCTCGGGTATTGGATTTGGGGGGTTGGTATTGCTACCGATTACTCTACTATTATCTAATTATCTAAGCTAAGGTTGTGATAGTCTATGTCTAATTTGATGTGTACTCGTATGATAGTTTAAAGATGTGTTTACTTAGGTTTTACTACTCCTTAATTATCTCCTATTGATGGTTGATTTGTCACGTCCTTATTCCTAGTTGCGTTGTGATTCTAAGGCTATAGGGCGTGCTTATTTCCCTAACTCTTTGAAATTACCAAAGGGTCTTGTTTACAAATCCTCTAGTGATTTATAGACGCCTACTCTACGGTTGTCCTTGAATACTTTATCCTACAATTACCTAGATAATTATATTCTAAAGTTCACAAAGAAATTTCAAGCATTAAGTACACAACGAATAATCTAGCGCACTCTAGATCATTAGTCAACTAAGATAAGTATCAACCAATCAATATTCAATAATTAAGTTTCATATTCCCTAAGCAAACACACAAATAAATTAGCCGGACATGGAGAACATGTAAGCATACACACAAATAATCAAAGACATAATTAAATTAATGAAGTAAATACTTATCTTGATGTATAATAGGGTTTAGAACCCTAAAATACTGCACAAGAAAGCCTTGGTTCGGTTTTAGGTTTTTACTCCAAAAGACTACACCAAAAACTGAAAAATTCGGATTCTATATATAAGATTACATCTGCGACGGCGTCACCTTATGTTTCGTGACGCCGTCGTGTCGCCGTCATTAGGGTTTCGTCTTGGCCACGTAAACCTTTCGACGGCGTCACCTTATGACTGTGACGCCGTCCCCTTCAGCTCTGACGCCGTCTTGGCTGCATCTAGGCCGTCTGAGTAGCGACGGCCTACTCCTTTAGAACCTGACGTCGTCCCTTGAAAACATGTAATTTTGCCTCTGAGCCGTCGCAAAATTCCTTCCCGACGGCGTCGCAGATATGCAGTGACGCCGTCGCCTTATGTTTCAGCAGCTTTGAGTGTCTCGATTCTGACTTTGGCCATTTTCTTTGTATATTCGCGCCTTTTCGTCCAAATAAGCATCATTCCAGCATTTTGCCTTCAAGAGACCTAAAAAGTGAAAAGGAACGATATTAAGCAATAACGGATACAAAAGTGATCGAATAAGGGCTTAAATGACCCCTCAAAAAGGTACCTTTTAAAACCTTATCACATACCTGGGTCATTCCTTTTCTTCCGCTCGATATGTATAACGTCTGCTGCCATTTCTTGCCATGTTTTTTCGTAAACAATCTCAGGCCTAGACATGCTATCCATCATAAGTAGCATCACATAAAAAGACCACAAGTAATTTCCTGTACCCCAATGGCTGGCTTCCAACAAACCATCTATATATTCCTTGTCATCTTCCAACAGACCGCGTGCTTGACAGGCCTCTTTATATGTTGGGAAACAACACCATCATACTCCTTAAAATCGATCCAATATGTGGGTCCCCTAACCTTGTTTAGCAATACTCTTAAGTAGAACATTTCTCCGAAAGAAGGTGGTACATGATGTACGCGTCCAATACACGTGCGTTTTTTCCTAGGAACCCAGATCCTTTCATCTTGCTTCCATACATAATGTTCTGGAAACTCATGGTAAAGAGGTTTCTGAGCTTTTGTGTTGATTTTGTTTCGTTCCATCCACGCAACAAACTTTGTTTCATTGACGAAAGCTTTTTTCAATGCAAAATCAATGCTTTCTGTTGCCTCGAATATAACATATTGCTCTCCTTGTAAGTGAAAAGGTAATCTTTCTATAGTTGGGAACCTGTAGTGTATGTCAAACCCATAGATCCTCCATGCGGCTTCGCAGGCCGACAGATATCTACAGTCGTAATAATCTTTGATTTCATCGACATCTTCATCTTCCAGTGCAATTGTAGCTCTGTCCGGTCCCTTGTTAATATATTTGAATAGATATTTTATGGAACCCACTTAGTTGCACCACTCTACATTAATATGTGATTGAAAACGTCGCAGTAAGCCTGGATTGTAGGGTACAACATATCCGTTATGCAATTCGATCCCGCTTTTTTTATTGTAGTGCCATCATTTCTTCTTTTATAAATTGCATATCCAGACTCATCAATGAAAGTTTTATCATTAAACTCCTTAGGGAATTTTTTGGTGCATTTGTTCTTTACCGTGCACGGGCAGCTGGGTCTATCTGGCCCACATGGACCGTGGATCAAGTGTTCGGTAACAATTTTATACAGTTCTGGATCTTCATTTTTGTCTGGTATCTCAGATGAAATAAATTGATCGATGTGTGCTGGATATGTCAATTTGTATTCTTCTTCCAAAAATAGCAAAATGTGAGCATGAGGGAGGCCTCTCTTTTGAAATTCAATGGTGTAGACAGCTGCGGGAATAACATAATGTCAGTAATAGTTTTGAAATACAATGGTGTAGACAGCTGCGGGAAAAAAAACAATGTCAGTAATAGTAGAGAATGTAGTATTAATTACATTGTGGTTTGTTTTTTATCAAGTTTAGAAATGTAAGTACCTGCTTTTAGTCGTCCGAAGTAATGCTTGTCTTTGAATTCTCTCATCATGGTGTCTAGCTTTTGCTTAAAAACACGTGTTATCACATCAGGCCTGTTGTAAAACCCTAAAAATAGTAAACGCGTTAAATGACCATAATACCCCTCATCATAATAATTCGTAAAATAAATCAAGCTCGTTAAGTACGTTAAATATGTAATTTGTAGATGATTTATATAAGACATGGATAATAATAAAAACTTCTACTTATGCCACAAAATAAATAAAACACAATATTAAGTCACATGGACTAGATAATTACATGTTTTAGACATTTAAATAAAAGGTATCTTAGAGATTATGACAAGTAAATAAAATGTGATTTGGTCACCCATATCTCCCCCTTAGTCGGCCAAGAAAAACGCCCCACCACCCAATATAATTGCTCTCTTTAGCTCATTCATATCTCCCATTACTATCTCCATATTCTCTCAAAATAAATAACCCTAAAAACCCTAAACAAAAGTGACGGCTTCTCTCTTTTTCTTCCATTTTCTGTCGACCACAACAAGGCACAAAGGAGGTTTGTACGTAGTCGTAAAGCTGCTGTAATCTTGAGTATTGGTTCGAGGGATTTCTGGTGTTGGTCGTGGGTTTTTAAACTTGCTGTTGTCGTGAGTTTTGCTAGGCAAAAGGAGGATTTGGTTGTTGTTTTGGTCTTTGTTTTTCTTCATTTCTCACGCCTCAAGGTATCACAATATCATCTTGTCTCTGCTCCTCTTACTTCCTGATTTGTTTCGTTTGGTTTTTATTCCATGCGCATGATCATAAGAATATCACATAAAATGATAAAACTAGCTCGCATAAATCATGTATGGAACCTTATACTTGTTGATCAATAAAATGGATGTGAATGGACTTGGTTTTGAATCTTCTTTGGACCCTCGACATGCATATTTTCTTTGTCTTTGTCAAGCTTAAATGGAATAAACCCTATCCGACTAATACATAACATGTTTCTTTAAATCTGTTTCGACCTCACCATGTACGACGAATATATATGATTTTCTGTTTTGAACCGTGCTCGGCATCACATGAATGATAAGTTAAAAGTTACATAAAATGATAACTTGTGTCTTATAAAATCATGATCTTGCTTCATATATGAATGGAATGGATACTCAATCTCTTGGCTTTGAATCTGATTTGGCCTATCATATACACAACCTACTCATGTTTTAATTATTTTTATGACAAGCTAGACATGTTTCATGCGTACATTCACCTTGATATAATTGTATCGACTAAAAATATGTAAAAGAGTCTCGCATGGTTTATAAGGGTGTCAAATGGATATTAGTTTTCATGTGCGTTCAAGTCATGTAAGTGTATGGGAATGGCAGTAAGTATGTAATCGAGTCGAGACCGATCAAGGTTATGCATGTGTATGTCATGGTCTTGTGGAGGGTAACTTCGAGGGTGATCGCGGGGCATATGGTTAAGTTGTTTCGTATGTTTCAAGGTGTTTCGGGAAGGTGAGTCGGGGGTTATTCATAAGGCATTTTTACTTGGTCGTAAATGTTAGTTTCATGAACCGCGAACGAGTTTGAAAATGGCCCGAGCGAGTATATGGAAATAAAAAGAATGAAATTCATACCCTTTTAGCATGCGTACAAAATTTTGATTTTAATTTGAATCATTAGTTATTTTACATTTTAACCCTTTGACTTTGGACATGGGCACATGCAAACCTTGAACTTTGTCAAGTTGTCACTTTTGACCTTAATCTTGGAATCTATCACAATTGACCTCTAACTTGCTATATTGTCATATTAAACCTTTAAATTTACCATTTATCATTGTAACCCCTAGGTTTGGATGATTAATAATTATTACCCTAAATTATCTATTTCGGTCCATTACTAAAAATGAGAATACGCTTAATAACTCTAAAAATATTAATATGATTCATACAAGCAAATAAATCCGTTATGATTTAAATGAGCTGATAAATATTATACGAACCGTAATCCGTGTAGATTCGTTGAAGAAGACGTGGCGTCGTATCTTTGTGTTCATTCATTCATTTGCTTTCCTTTCATCGGCGTTAAGGTACAGATATTCTATCCCTTTTCAGTAGGGATTTCTCATAACTTTTCGATCTTGACTTTACTTCACTTATGATATTCCTTTACTATGATTTTCCTTATGTTATGATCCTTTTGATATGATTCCGACATAATCCTTTGGTATGATTCTATTCGCTATGATATTCGTTTGTTATAATTATGAACCTTATGATTTTAAACCTTCTGATTATGAACCATCTGATTATGAACCTCTGATTATGAACTTATGTTATGGAAATCTGATATGAACGTTTGACTTCTGAACCTTTGATATGAGCCCTTATGATATGATTATGCTTTGACCCTTCAGTTTGATACCCGAGCCAAATTTGTTTCCTAGCCATGAAGGTAACATGGTCGTGTCATTGATGCACCAATGGCATGACTCCAGTATGGATGAGTGATGTTCCACACCGTCCCCATATTTGTATTGATTAATGCGCGCTTCAGATATATATATTGGATTTGGCCACTATTTGGTTTGTAGGGGGCGTATGGATGCATCCTAGATTTGATTTGATTTGATTTGCATTTGATATGATATGATATGTTTTGGTGATGCGATGCGTGTGTGCAATACACCCCCTCACAGTCTGGGAGCTAGCTACTCCATTGGTTACTGAGGTCTCCCCTCCTATTTGGTTTGGTATTCCGAGGTCACCCCTCCGAATACAATGGTTACTATTGGTTACTACAGGCTACTATGGATATATGATATGATTTGATTTGTTTTGTTGGCTCGGGATGGATTTCCGACAGACCTTACACTATTGATATACCCATATTGTACCTTCTGTATTTCCCAACGCATCATATTCTGTATTAATTATCTTTATCCAGTACCCTTATGTGACTCACTCTACCTACCATGTTATATATACTCCATTTCATTGATATGTCATACTCTGGTTCTGTTACTTCAGACCATCGTTCCATTCACGTACTGGGTTATTATATGATTATTGAATTTGACTGTGCTATTGTATGTCTTATGTGACTACTGTTTACCCTGCTACGATTTGATTAGTACGCGATTATATGATCCACCTGTTGTCATCTGATTACATGTTATCCTACTGTTATGTGACCCCTTTTGGTTTGTCTGGTGACCATGCTAGTATGTAAATAATTGTTTTGACGGTTTATCATGTAAACTTCGTTCTATTAACCTCGTGGACTACGAATATCTGTTAGTATCCTTATCTGCTCTTTGTTGATTTGCCATGTGTACATTGCTATTTATGCTACTGTCCGATTGGATAAATGGTTCAACTTATGTGGTTTGGCTTGTTAACTTCAATTTGTCCTGCTATGTCCCTAAGTCATTCAATTATAGTGTTCATGATGAATTCATACTTGATACTTGTGGTTACCATGTCTGACTACTGATTTTATTTCTGCTGTTGTGATACTTGTGATGTTATTAACTGAGGGTTATTTGACTTGTGTGATTGCCATGCTTACTTTCTCGTTAATTGCTTCCGCTAGCATTTGGACTTCCGTTGGCTTATTTATACTATGATTTCCTGCTTTATTGTATGCCTGGTTATTTAGACATGCGTACGTTTATGTCATCAATGTGCTATGTGCTTTTCCTCCTCTATTATCTGTTTCCTTTGGGTATTTGTGTAATTGTGTTTCTGCAGGACCCTCATCATCTCATTGATCTCTTCTCGTTACGACATTGTTTATCAGTTTCCTTATTTCATTTGCATCTTGATTTCGTTTAGCTTTCGTTTTGTTATATCTATTCACTGAGCTTTTTAAGCTCAGCCGCATTTCTTTTCCTGCGACAGGTTTTAGGTTTGAAGATGGGCTTGATGGGCTGAGAGTTGGATTATTCGAGTAGACCGACCTTAGTTACCTTATCGTTTTGGATTTTATTTGAAGATCTTTGGTTTTTAGATTTCATTTCCGTTGGACATATTGGATTTTGTATTTTTCTTTGTAAGTCATCCGTTTATATGACTTGGTAATTTATTTTATAAGGCTTTCGTTTACGAAAATTTTATTTGTATGTTCTGATATGACACCAGAATGTGACACTTCTACCCTTGTCGGGTTGGGGTGTTACAATTATGGTATCAGAGCGCCAGGTTTCGTCTTGTTGACCTTAGGATTGACCTGTGAGGACTGGGTAGACATTAGGCTTCCGTCTGTTCTGATCTCTTTCGATTCTTTTGACTGTCGTTCAGATTTGACTTCGATATTCTCTGTCTTCGCTGGATTGACCTTCTTCTTTTCGCGTTTGATTTTGTTTGATTCGTCTTCGCGCATCTGTTTGTCGATCGTTAGATGGAGACTACTCTTGGAATCGAAGATGATGCTGCCGACCCTGCGTTGCTGCAGCAGTTCCTGAGCTGGAGAGGTTCGTGAAGCAGAAGCCGCACCCGATCGTTGTGCTTCCGGAGACGTCAGGATACTACTTGAGGGAGCTGGACGGATCAACCAAAGGCGCAAAGACGGGGACAAGACTTAACTGGTGGCTGAGAAGGTTCATCTACTTTATATGATTGGACGCGACTTGTGTTACTCTGATTTTTTTCTCACGCATTCTGAGTCGGGTTGGTATTTTGCCCTATGATTTGATTGGTATTGATTTTCTTTTATTTGTTCAGAACTTGGTGTGAATCGTGAAGTTTTATCATTTAGCATTTTGGTGATATCTCAGCTTTATTTTGGACCGTCGTAATGAGTCATGAGGAACCGTTTCGAGCTAGTTGGTGGCCTTCTCTCTTTTGGTGGTATGGTAAGTTGGTTTGATGTGTTATATGTTGTATGTATGTGGATCTGATCTGTTTTGGGTATGTTACTTGCTATCTGTATGTTATCTGTTTTGTTGTGATATTGGTTATGTGGTTAGTCATGACCCAAGACAGAATATGATGACAATAAGGACTTGTTATGTGATGCAAGTATTATAACGCCTGATCAATATGATAATACCGAGATCATATAATCTGAACTTATTAAAATCATACGACATCTTGGGAAATGCCTGGGGTTGGTACGTGAATGGAATATGACTTATATCTCAGTCCTCATGCTTGTTTGGAATTCTGTACCTCTTTGTGAGGTTCTCACCGACATCTGTTACGTATAAGTTTTGTACGCTTTGGAATCGATATCGTTCTAATCTGTGTGAAACTATGGATTGCTATGGCTGCCCTGAACGTGTACGTCTCCGTGTACCTTTGCAACTTCAATTTTCGAGGACGAAAATTTTCTTTTAGAGGAAAAGAATTGTAAAACCCTAAAAATCGTAAACTCGTTAAATGACCATAATACCCCTCATCATAATAATTCGTAAAATAAATCAAGCTCGTTAAGTAAGTTAAATATGTAATTTGTAGATGATTTATATAAGACATGGATAATAATAAAAACTTCCACTTATGCCACAAAATAAATAAAACACAATATTAAGTCACATGGACTAGATAATTACATGTTTTAGACATTTAAATAAAAGGTATCTTAGAGATTATGGCAAGTAAATAAAATGTGATTTGGTCACCCATATCTCCCCCTTAGTCGGCCAAGAAAAACGCCCCAACACCCAATATAATTGCCCTCTTTAGCTCATTCATATCTCCCATTACTATCTCCATATTCTCTCAAAATAAATAACCCTAAAAACCCTAAACAAAAGTGACGGCTTCTCTCTTTTTCTTCCATTTTCTGTTGACCACAAGAAGGCACAAAGGAGGCTTGTACGTAGTCGTAAAGCTGTTGTAATCTTGAGTATTGGTTCGAGGGATTTCTGGTGTTGGTCGTGGGTTTTTAAACTTGCTGCTGTCGTGGGTTTTGCTAGGCAAAAGGAGGATTTGGTTGCTGTTTTGGTCTTTGTTTTTATTCATTTCTCACGCCTCAAGGTATCACAATATCATCTTGTCTCTGCTCCTCTTACTTCCTGATTTGTTTCGTTTGGTTTTTATTCCATGCGCATGATCATAAGAATATCACATAAAATGATAAAACTAGCTCGCATAAATCATGTATGGAACCTTATACTTGTTGATCAATAAAAAGGATGTGAAAGGACTTGGTTTTGAATCTGCTTTGGACCCTCGACATGCATATTTTATTTGTCTTTGTCAAGCTTAAATGGAATAAACCCTATCCGACTAATACATAACATGTTTCTTTAAATCTGTTTCGACCTCACCATGTACGACCCATATATATGATTTTCTGTTTTGAACCGTGCTTGGCATCACATGAATGATACGTTAAAAGTTACATAAAATGATAACTTGTGTCTTTTAAAATCATGATCTTGCTTCATATATGAATGGAATGGATACTCAATCTCTTGGCTTTGAATCTGATTTGGCCTATCATATACACAACCTACTCATGTTTTAATTATTTTCTGTTTTAATTATTTTTTTGATATAATTGTATCGACTAAAAATATGTAAAAGGGTCTCGCATGGTTTATAAGGGTGTCAAATGGATATTAGTTTTCATGTGCGTTCAAGTCATGTAAGTGTATGGGAATGGCAGTAAGTATGTAATTGAGTCGAGACCGATCATGGTTATGCATGTGTATGTCATGGTCTTGTGGAGGGTAACTTCGAGGGTGATCACGGGGCATATGGTTAAGCTGTTTCGTATGTTTCAAGGTGTGTCGGGAAGGTGAGTCGGGGGTTATTCATAAGGCATTTTTACTTGGTCGTAAATGTTAGTTTCATGAACCGCGAACGAGTTTGAAAATGGCCCGAGCGAGTATATGGAAATAAAAAGAATGAAAAAATTCATACCCTTTTAGCATGCGTACAAAATTTTGATTTTAATTTGAATCATTAGTTATTTTACATTTTAACCCTTTGACTTTGGACATGGGCACATGCAAACCTTGAACTTTGTCAAGTTGTCACTTTTGACCTTAATCTTGGAATCTATCACAATTGACCTCTAACTTGCTATATTGTCATATTAAACCTTTAAATTTACCATTTATCTTTGTAACCCCTAGGTTTGGATGATTAATAATTATTACCCTAAATTATCTATTTCGGTCCATCACTAAAAATGAGAATACGCTTAATAACTCTAAAAATATTAATACGATTCATACAAGCAAATAAATCCATTATGATTTAAATGAGCTGATAAATATTATACGAACCGTAATCCGTGTAGATTCGTTGAAGAAGACGTGGCGTCGTATCTTTGTGTTCATTCGTTCATTTGCTTTCCTTTCATCGGGGTTAAGGTACAGATATTCTATCCCTTTTCAGTAGGGATTTCTCATAACTTTTTGATCTTGACTTTACTTCACTTATGATATTCCTTTACTATGATTTTGCTTATGCAATGATCCTTTTGATATGATTCCGACATAATCCTTTGGTATGATTCTGTTCGCTATGATATTCGTTTGTTATAATTATGAACCTTATGATTTTCAACCTTCTGATTATGAACCATCTGATTATGAACCTCTGATTATGAACTTATGTTATGGAAATCTGATATGAACCTTTGACTTCTGAACCTTTGATATGAGCCCTTATGATATGATTATGCTTTGACCCTTCAGTTTGATACCCGAGCCAAATTTGTTTCCTAGCCATGAAGGTAACATGGACGTTTCATTGATGCACCAATGGCATGACTCCAGTGTGGATGAGTGATGTTCCACACCGTCCCCATATTTGTATTGATTAATGCGCGCTTCAGATATATATATTGGATTTGGCCACTATTTGTTTTGCAGGGGGCGTATGGATGCATCCTATATTTGATTTGATTTGATTTGCATTTCATATGATATGATATGTTTTGGTGATGCGGTGCGTGTGTGCAATACACCCCCTCACAGTCTGGGAGCTAGCTACTCCATTGGTTACTGAGGTCTCCCCTCCTATTTGGTTTGGTATTCCGAGGTCACCCATCCGAATACAATGGTTACTATTGGTTACTACAGGCTACTATGGATATATGATATGATTTGATTTGTTTTGTTGGCTCGGGATGGATTTCTGACAGACCTTACACTATTGATATACCCATATTGTACCTTCTGTATTTCCCAACGCATCATATTCTGTATTGATTATCTTTATCCAGTACCCTTATGTGACTCACTCTACCTACCATGTTATATATACTCCATTTCATTGATCTGTCATACTCTGGTTCCGTTACTTCAGACCATCGTTCCATTCACGTACTGGGTTATTATATGATTATTGAATTTGATTGTGCTATTGTATCTTATGTGACTACTGTTTACCCTGCTACAATTTGATTAGTACGCGATTATATGATCCACCTGTTGTCATCTGATTACATGTTATCCTACTGTTATGTGACCCCTTTTGGTTTGTCTAGTGACCATGCTAGTATGTAAATAATTGTTTTGACGGTTTATCATGTAAACTTCGTTCTGTTAACCTCGTGGACTATGAATATCTGTTAGTATCCTTATCTGCTCTTTGTTGATCTGCCATGTGTACATTGCTATTTATGCTACTGTCCGATTGGATAAATGGTTCAACTTTTGTGGTTTGGCTTGTTAACTTCAATTTGTCCTGCTATGTCCCTAAGTCATTCAATTATAGTGTTCATGCTGAATTCATACTTGATACTTGTGGTTACCATGTCTGACTACTGATTTTATTTCTGCTGTAGTAATACTTGTGATGTTATTAACTGAGGGTTATTTGACTTGTGTGATTGCCATTCTTACTTTCTCGTTAATTGCTTTCGCTAGCATTTGGACTTCCGTTGGCTTATTTATACTCTGATTTCCTGCTTTATTGTATGCCTGGTTATTTAGACGTGCGTACGTTTATGTCATCAATGTGCTATGTGCTTTTCCTCCTCTGTTATCTGTTTCCTTTGGGTATTTGTGTAATTGTGTTTCTGCAGGACCCTCATCGTCTCATTGATCTCTTCTCCTTGCGACATTGTTTATCAGTTTCCTTATTTCATTTGCATCTTGATTTCGTTTAGCTTTCGTTTTGTTATATCTGTTCACTGGGCTTTTTAAGCTCAGCCGCATTTCTTTTCCTGCGGCAGGTTTTAGGTTTGAAGATGGGCTTGATGGGCTGAGAGTTGGATTATTCGAGTAGACCGGCCTTAGTTACCTTATCGTTTTGGATTTTATTTAAAGAGCTTTTGTTTTTAGATTTCATTTCCGTTGGACATATTGGATTTTGTATTTTTCTTTGTAAGTCATCCGTTTATATGACTTGGTAATTTATTTAATAAGGCTTTCGTTTGCGAAAATTTTATTTGTATGTTCTGATATGACGCCAGAATGTGACACTTCTACCCTTGTCGGGTTGGGGTGTTACACCTGTCTTCTGATTTCAATCCTTTTCCGCAACAAAACGTTCAATCTCTGGCCAATTTGGGTTGCATGTGAATGTTATGAAAAGATCCGGATATCCATAAACCTTGCAAATTGTCATTGCGTCTAGGAAATTTTGCATCATATATCTTGGGCTTCCTGTAAAAGATGATGGAAACACAACTTTTTTCCCTCTCAACTTCACTCCTGAGTTTTCATCTTCAGATAATTTTGCTAATTTGGAGTATGTCTCGCATCTTAGATCTTTTTGCTGGTTTTTGATGTATGACATCCTTTCAGATTCAACCATGGTGTATGCTTCTACAATAAATTGTTGGCATAGCCTGCATGCATTCAGAACCATTGAGAAAACATTTGGTCTTTCTTGCAATCAATATGCAAAATATTCTTTCATTGTTACTCTGGTCTTTTTGTTTTTTGTTGTTTTGTCAGTGATACCAAAGTGGTATATGTCTGTTCGATAACCATCTTCAGCGTATGGAAACAACAATGGGTATTGGAGTGCAAGATATGATGGATGTAGCTCACTTATTCGTTTGAGGCCCCCTTCTTTCATGTGCAGAATGTTGTCTCTTTGATTGTTGTAGAGTCAAAATCTCCTACAATTAGTGCCGCCACCTCCGTAGCTGTTGGAAGGTTATAATTTCTTCCGTCGCGCTCTCTAGTGACAATAAGTCGTAATTTAAAGTTATTTTGTTCAGTGGCTGTGTGAAAACGTTCGCCAGCCATTCGGAATTGACAAACCAATGGGTTAATGCCATCTAGCATGTCTCGTAAATCAACTGTTAGTTGGTGGTCCAGCGTATGGTTGGTTGACGACGTCTCTTCGTATTTGCTGTAATTGCCATTGAAAATAAGCACAATATAATCAGAATTGATTTTAATGTTAAATAAAATGTTTTTTAAAATACACATAAAATTTTTGGATAGGAAAACATGTCCAGCATTTCGTACATACCTGACACTGTTTATCCTATGTTGTATCTCATTTTCTGGATCATAAATATATTGTTGGGCAAACGTTGGTGGTTTTCCTTGTTTAGGTAACAAAGTACCTATTTGATGGTAATTTTGCCCTTGTATCCTATAGCAATATGGTCCACGACCATCAGTGACTGACATGTCTTGTTTGGCGCCCATAGAGGTGAATGAGAACATTGCGTTATATCGCCTGATATTCTTAATGAACGTTGAGCTTTTTGGATGCTCTCCGTTAAGAAGATCCATCAACAATTTTGGTGGTGTCTGCACTTCCTCTCCTAATGTTACTTTTCCTCTGCTACAACAAAGCGAGTACGAATCCGTTGTTGAATGTGTGTTGCCTATCATACTCTCAGCGTGCCATAATAGTGCGCTACATGATGCACATCGGAAAGTGGCATCTCCGTGATCAATGTAATCTGTCATTGCGAGTTACTCAAAAAATAAACATTAATATTAAATACGTGTAAACAATGTTACGATATGTGTGGCAATTTAAAATATAGTGTTTCTACCGTTTGAAATTCCAACAAACGAATCTCTCTGTATGACATCTTCATTATTTATGTTTGTTCCACTCAACAATTGATGATGTGTAGTTTTTTGTCTTACAACTTTGGCTCTGTCTTTTAGTCTTTCTGACTTGCGCTTAGACAAATATCTAACCGGTTGATCCTCTTCGGGATACCTGGTTGTTTGAATTGTTGCTGCACATGAAAAGTTTTTTAAATTTTAGTTTTTTGTTAAAAATATTAATAATTGTTTTCGGATACTGTCATATATTTTTTACCTGATTGGGTTGTGTTTTTGAATGGGCATCCACTTGGTCGAGGTGTTGCAGTTACTGGTTCATTTGTTGTACCTGCATATGTTGGTGTTGGTTATTAAGAATAAACAATATTCTTAAATTTGTTTGATGTTCATAAAAAGTGATTTTTACTGACCTGTTTTTATTTTTTTGATTGGAGGCGTGTCCATGGGAGGACGAAGTAAGTCGTCGTTATTAGCTGCCATAAATACAATGGATTAAATCTTTAGCATATATTTCTTGCGTAAATAGATCTAATAATTAAACTGTGAATATGTTTATGATTCTTTACTAACTTGAAGAAGCAGAACATGATGTATGTTTGTTAGGCTTTCTACCTGGTCTACGAATTAGTAGATTATTACCATCAACTGTTATATTTGATCAATTAGTTTCTATAATTTTCGCAGTTATGTAAATAGATGTATTTATTTTCCAATATTAGGGTACCTGGTTGGTTTGGATACTTTGGAGGCCATCCTCTTGGTTTTGCTGTGCTGCTTGTATGTTTTGTGGGTGGTAATTGCTCCTCAGAGACGCTTGCAGGTTCAAATGAAGAAGCAGAAGATGATGTATGTTTGTTAGGTTTTCTACCTGGTCTACGAATTAGTAGATGATTACTGCATGCTGTTATATTTTGAACAATTAGTTTCTGTGTTTTCCACAGTTACGTAAACAGATGTATTTATTTTCCAATATTAGGGTACCTGGTTGGTTTGGATACTTTGGGGGCCCTCCTGTTGGTTTTTCTGTGCTGGTTGTATCTTTTGTTGCTGGTAGTTGCTCCTCAGACACACTTGCAGGTTCAGATTCCTTCATCCTTTTTGTTTTGAACCTTGTGCATATGCTGTCAAAATTTTAGTTTTCCTTTGTATTTATATTTAATGGATAAGTGATATTATTTTTGGATGCTAATCTTTTATTAGATTTGTTTATAAAAATAATTTTGATTAATAAAACTATTAAGAAACAAAATAATTAATTATAATAGATAATTATATTTTATTTTGTGTTGATTATCATAAGTGGATATATAATGTTTTTGTAACTTGATATGACGTAAAATTAGACTTTGCAATGTGGTTCGTCAAGGAAACAACCTACAACTTCGACACCTTTCCCTGTAGCTTCGGAAGTAACACAATATCTTGAACACGTCGTTCTTCTGTAACTGAAGATTTTATTAGTCAGCCACTGAATTCAATTAATATCGTATAGCATAGTTGGCTTTTTAAGTAATTTTGATTGTGTGTTAGTTGTATGTTTTTACTAAACAATTTCGGATTACCCAATCTGTAAAAGCTTGTTAAATAATTAATACAATTTGAAGGTACGTAAACCAAATTTGGTCGATATGTTGGTTGATGTTCCTTTATACAAAAATAAACAAAAGACATACACTTGCAGAATGGTATTCAATTTTTGTAGTATGTAACTGTTTACAATGTAAATGATCAAAAACATGATAATAAAAGGGAAATTGTATTAGTAATCAAACATTATTTCTGACAATTGATTGTTGTATCAAAAGAATCAACTTTAATTATTTGAAATAAAAAATGCTAAAGAAACATAAAACTTGTAGAAAGTTGGTATTGTATTTTAAAAATCATCTTCGGTGTTGGAGTCATCAGTTGTTTCGTAATCCATAGAAGTGTCGTTAATGAAGCTGTCATTATAATCTCTACTGGATACGGATCTTTTACTGTACGCATCCAAATCCACCTCCCAAGCTTCATCATCGAAATAGCTGTTATAGGCATGTTCACAATTAACCATTCCATCAACATCAACCATATCATCCCACATGTCTTTGTTAATGTTTTCATTGTATTCAACGGCTTCATTGTGACCTTCATCTATCGCTGTATATTTGGAGTCACCTATAAAATTCACATACCATAAAACATCAGCATAATTATAAGCTTTTTTATTCGTGTTTAACTTACAATTCTTCATTTAATTTATAATGTAATGAAACCTGTCAAGGACTCTTCTTTGATATCTTCATCTAGGATACTATATCTGGGTTTACTGTTATCTAAATCATAAAAAGTCTCATCAAGATCATTGATGTTGACCCAAACCCCATCTTCTGAATTGCTTTTGTTGCTACCATATTTGTCATATGTGTCTTCATCACATAACATATACTTGTGGTTTTTGAAAAGATTAGACATTTCACTTCTTTTTGTTCGCTTAAACTTGATTAGTGTTTCATCATCAGATTCCTAGGGTGAAAAAAAAACAAATATATGAACATGTTGATTGTACTAATATATATGTGTTTATGCTTTTAAAAAACATCAGATATTTTGTGAAACAAATACCATTGTCTCATCAAATTGGATTGTATTGGAATTGTTTTTTGTTTGTTTATGTGGGTTTTTTCCCGGTCAGCGAATTTCATGGCATTACAAACCTTGTTGCTTCCACTGTTGTGGTTGTTGCCGACTCTTTGTCTTTTTCGTAACGCTGGAGAAGGCTGCAAACATGTAACACATTTAAATTGTTTGTGTTTATAAATTGTATTGAATAACTTACAGAGCATATTCTTCGTACATCTTCATTGTCTGATACAACAATGATTTTAGTATCCTCCTTCAATAAATCAGTCGGTGTATGCTGCAATTATTTATAAGTGTTTCAGTAATAATGTTTCAGCTATTACAGAAAAGAGAATTTAAATTTTTAAATCATACCTCTTCATCATCTGATATAAGAATCACTGAGATGTCCTGGTCTTCAACATGCGCAGATGTACCATCTGTGTGTGTTTGTTTAGAAGATACACCATTTTTTTGTATTATTCTGCAATAAATTAGCAGGTATAGCCTGCGATTATGTTTAGTTATTAAAGCAATTATGTTTTATTCATTACAAAGTATACAAACTAAAATTTTAAATCACACATCTTCATCATCTGAGATCACAATAACTGAGATGTCCTGCAGTTCATTGTGGGAAGATGTTGCAGGGTGTTTCTTTGATTTTGCAGTTGCCATTGAGTGTTTTCTTAGAACTCACGTATTAAATCTTTTTTGTTGTAGAGTCTAATCTATGGCTTTATTTATAGCCTCTTAAGATAAACTTTACTTAGTAACCAATAAGTTTCCTATTATAGTTGGACTAAAAACAAAGATTATCTAAATATTCTATTCATATATAAGGAATGAAGATTAACATTAGTGTTTTTTTTTTTTTAATATTTATTATATTCTAGATTATTCTCGTTTTTATTAATTATATTTTACTAAGAAAGACATCTAATTAGAATTTTGGTTGTTTACTACCATCTGTGTTCAAAAAGATTTTTTAAGAAAATATGTGTTCATTGGTAAACTAATCTGATGTCTGCGACAGTTGGATAGGTAATTTGTTTTAAATTTTATTTAAAATCCGTTTTTATCAAATATTGGATACTGAATTTCAAATAAGTTTCGTCTGAAACAGTTTCATGAGCTCTTTGTCAGTTAAAAATGGTTTTTAAAATGCTAATTTGTCAAACAATTGTCTTGTGTAGCAGAATTTGCTTTTCTGCACATAATAAACAACATTGTTTTCTTTTTACTTTTTATGCTTTTGAATGACCTGTGGGTGGGTTCCTCTTTTTAAAAAATCGCTGGTAGTGGTATACTGATTGCTAACAGTTATGTGTATAGTGTTATAACTGCAATTTGCTGTTCTTGCTTGCATGCTTTGGATAATCAGATGAGATGCTTTTGGGGAAGTGTGTGTGCTGTTGATAGTGCAGAACTCTGTTCCTATTTTTTTTTTATCTATAAATTTAAGCTTTATGATGTGTATATGTATTTCTGTTTTTATTTGTTCCTAACAATCTCGTTCCAAAGATGTCGCGCTCTGATTGCCTTGCCGAATTTAGATTTGCATGTGATAGCGACGCTTTGCAAGATCAGATGGTTTTGTTCTTCGAAAGGGAGGTGGTTGCAGCACGCGAATGGGAAAGCATGGTGCGCGGTCGTTGTTTTGAGATTGGAGCGCGCGTGGCATATTTAGAAGATCTCATTCAAGAGATTTTGCAGCAACGCATTAGCTTAGTTGTTCGTGATTCTGTGAGATTTCTGAGGCACGTTCAGGCTCACGAACGATCTAAGCAG
This sequence comes from Chrysanthemum seticuspe, assembly GCA_019973895.1. NCBI lineage: Eukaryota > Viridiplantae > Streptophyta > Magnoliopsida > Asterales > Asteraceae > Chrysanthemum > Chrysanthemum seticuspe. The sequence continues at coordinate 59,760,196 of BPTQ01000002.1, forward strand.
ACTGCATTTCAGGGCCTGTTACGTGAAGCCCATGTTGCACTCCGTGATGCTGCTGGATATATCAATAGTATTCGAGCTTTATGATGTTTCTTTGTGTGTTTTTGATGGTTGTTTTCATTGTTCTATTAGTCGCTCAACTTGATGTTTTGTATGTGATTCTACTCGTTGTGTGTCAGAAATGTATCCGTAAGATTTACATTTAATAAATCTTTGTTTGCGTGCTTGTTATCATCTTCTTGTTATTATCTTGGGCAAGCCAGGCTCGAACCCAAGACCTCAACCCACTCAATCTCTTTACACACGCAATCTCAACCATCAGCGCCCTTAGGTCTTTTTCGTTTAGTATTGCAACATTTAATAAGTTAAGTACATTTTTTTGTTTAAAGCTTATTTAGCTTATAAGCTGAATAGGAGCTTATTTGAAGTTCGGATTTAACCAGTAGTATTTTTCAAAATTCAGTATTTCTCTAAAATATTCTTAGGAAAAATTTGAGATTTTTCCAATTTGTTTCTTTATTTATTTTCATTTAATCTTTACATTTTAGGTTTTAATGTATAAAAAATAAATAAAAACTAAAACAAATATATTTTTTTTTTACAAAATTTTATTTTATCGTATTGTTTGTTTGAAAATTATATTTACGTGTCTAGGGGTTTTTCACACATTATTCATACTTAGGATCGGTATTTTGATGAGCTTGCGTGTTTTTAGCTTATAGTGTGTTTCAGGGGTCGGTAATTTAGAATAACTTATTTTCTTGCATATTTACCTTATTCTAACTATTTTTTGCATATTTTATTTTAATTCTTCATATTTTCTCGTATTTGAATATTCTAATCTTCTAAACTGCAACGTCAACCTAAAATTACATTTTTTTTGTTTGTAAAAATTAAAACTTTAATTTATGTCAACTTTTTAACAAAGTTATATTTTTTGGATAATATGTCAATTTAAAAAATAATTTTAGTAATTATCAATTTAAGTGCAACTACCTAGAATTAAAATTGTATTTTGGCTACAAAATCTTCCAAAGGATTTGATACAACATATATTGCACTCTACTATCTACTCCCTACATAATCTTTTTTTCCTTCCTTGTTCCATACATCGAGGCGTGCTTTTTAGAAGTTCAACTATCACAGACTAAGCTAATCATCATTATTACCTACTCATTCATCTTAAACCCATTAAGTCAAGTTAAAGATCTCTGTTTCAAGTGTAAGTTTTAAGTTTTTGTTTATGAAAAATAAACCCTTTTATTGCTTTAAACTTGATGAAACGAATATGGTGGTTGTAAAAATATGTTTAGGTAAACATGATTTTGAAAAAATGTTTGATTTCGTCTGATAAATTATAAAAAAAAGGTATATTAACTTAGAAACTGATCGTAGGTTGCATGTGTTGTTGTTAGTAAGGGGTTATTGACACTAAGAATATGATTGTTAGATCAATGATGCTCACCTTTTATGCTAGAATAGGTCTACATCGCTTGTAATATATCTTTCCTACTTACTATGTATTGGGATAGAGTTTGATCAAAGGTTGTATGTGTTGTTGTTAGTAACTCTGATATGACATCAAAATTGCTTGAACTTATATACTTTGTATCTATTAAGGTTATTAGATTAATGTACTTTTGATTGTAAGTATGGTTTTAAAATACACTTTGATCAAAGGTTGCGTGTGTTGGTGTTTGTAAGGATTATATAATACAAAATATGATTTAAATTTGGTACTTTGTATTTAGTAAGGTTGTTATGTAAATGATCCACTTTGATCAAAGGTTGTATGTGTTGGTGTTTGTAAGGATTATATGACACAAAATATGATTTAAATTTGGTACTTTGTATTTAGTAAGGTTGTTATGAAAATGATCTTCATATCATAGTTTGTTAATAGTCATAGAACAAAATTGATATACATCTGTTAATTAAAAAACCAATAAGACTTTTGAAATATGTTTTTTACTTAATATGGTTTAGGATAGAGTTTCAACAAAGGTTGAATGTTTTGTTGTTATGAAGTTACATATGACATCGAAATAGTTTTAACTTATATATTGTGTATGTATTAATGTTGCTACATAAATTAAGATCAGATTATATGTTACAATAAGCATAAATAAAATCTCATATGCCTAAATCAAATATCATATACTTTTGTTGTTAAGTATGGTTTTAATATAGAGTTTGATCGAAGGTTGCATGTGTTGTTGTTAGTAATTCCCTAATGACATTGAATTTGGTTTAATGTATATACTTTCTATGTATTAAGCTTGTTAGATCAATGAACAACAGATTTTATGTTACAATAGGAATAAGTCAAATCTCATATAGTAAGTATCGTTTTTAGATACACTTTGATCAAAGGTTACATGTTTTGTTGTTAAAAGATATGTTTACAGATGTATAATATCAGAGTATATATAAATGCATTTTTTACAAATTATGGTTATGACGATTTTTCTGATGTGGTGTTATGGAAATGCTTTGTTATTCCTTATGTAATCTATATAAAATGTTTTTACAAAATATAGTTTTTGGTGCAGGGAAAGATGTGTATTGAGTTTGTGATTCTGCAAGATGAGGAGCACTTTTCAGAGTTTCAGGTATTATCAACTTCATTCCATAAATCTCAAACATATAAGTGTGTGTTTTAGTAAACAATTTTAATATATTTGTATTTTTTTTGTTTTAGATCTTACCTGAAGTGTACAACCAGGAAGCGTACCATGGTAATAACGCCATATACATCATTTCAGATGATGGATATCGTTTCAAGGTCGAGTTGGTTACGCCTCGTTACGGACTATGGTATTTGACAGGTCCTAAATGGACCGAATTTTGCAACCGGAACTTATCTGAAGATGTCCACCTGTTGCATTTCATTGAAGAATGAGAGGATTCCTTTTATGTGACTGGATATGTGCGTAACGGTAAAGAAGTGGCTGGTTATGACGGCCACAGGTCTACTTTCTCAAGGTTGAAAACTTATGTTCTTCCAGATCCTCGTTTGCCACAGGTATTGAATACTGAAAAAGTTTAAAATCTTTTTTCTTAAAACTTACACAACTTGAAACTATAGATTTGATTTACAATTTGCATTTCATGCTTATGGTATACATTCCTACAGACAATTCCAGCCGAGCTACTTCCAGGACTGGAGGAACTCGATGAGGTTACTATCATATCAAACGGTGAACATTACCCATGTCATGTTAGGCATGAAGCAGTTTTGCTAAATACTGGAACGTTTGTTTATCGGTTGTTGGGTGACTCATGGAACACAATGGTGGAGGATATTGGGCTGGAGGCCAGAAATGTGTGTGTCATAACCAAGAACAGGGGAAATCAATTGTGGGTCGATGCTTTTAACGCTGATGGTAGCATGATTACCCAGAAAGTATACAAAGGAGCACCTACATTAAGGAAGCAGCAACTTCCGCTGGAGTGGCATGAAGAGAGTATGTATTTTTTGTTTTTATTAACTAATTAGGATTGTCTAATTTATAACATTCTTAACATATACAATACATACTTATATACTTTGTATCTTTTAAGGCAATTGTGAAATAATCTACGTGTCATGCCTCCTGTTATATATATAATATATATATATATATATATATATATATATATATATATATATATATATATATATATATATATATATATATATATATATATATATATACACACACGTGTGTGTTCATTATGGATGAAACACATTACCATACATATAGCTTAAAGTAATAAACTTATTACAATAGTATAATAAATATACGCAAAATTTAAGAATAGAATAATGTTGTACTCGTAATGATCTGCAAATTGATTGAATGTAGGACAAAAGGAAAAAGTCAATCATAAATCGTTTATGTTGACATTTATTGATAGTCATTAAGTCGACATCATTTCAGTCATTTGCATCTGGATATTGGAACTATATAGCATGAATTGCATATTGAATAATATATGGAGATATGAGTTATCCACTATCAACTTTATGTGTACTATATTTTCATGTTTAAGTCCTTGATGACGTATAGTCCGCATTCAGGTCACGAACCCGACCAATAACCGCTACTAGCAAGCTCGATACGACTGGACTGACCCGGTAATGGTTTGGGCCCATGAAGGCCCAACCCAAAGTTATTTATGGCTTAAGATATCAGATATCTCTTATTTTTAGAGATAGGTATCCAATGACCGACTTAGGCGGGATACGCCGAAGGTTGGGGAACACGAAACCAATAAGGATTTCGTGTGTATATAAAGGGCATCCTAGCCCTCATTAAAGGTACGATCTCAAACCCTAACTCTCCACTAAACCCTAAAACCATTTACTTACTCTCACGCCGGAGGATAATCGTGGGAGACAATCCCACGATAAGCCTAACGGTGTTTTCTGTTTACTTAGTGCGCAGGTCTCAAGCATCAAGATCGAATTTATACGAGAACCGGAGTCCAAAATAGGAACGCCCAACTTTTGTATCAACAAGTGGCGCCATCCGTGGGACCAATCACTAAGATCTAAGAACTAGAATGACTAAGCAAGGAAACCTAAACCAGTGATCGCATAGCGACCTACAAGGGAAGAAGCAGCAAAGCGGATCAGCCTCCAAGCAGGTCGCTGGGACAACCAGTGCGACCAAAAATCAAGGGTCGGATCTGGTCTTCCCGATAGTAGAACCACGCACGGGGATAACCCATGCCACTACAACAACCACCAGCACTCTTCTTACCACTCCCCTCCAAACGGTGCCAGAAACGGACCTCACAAAAACGCCAGGCGCACCTCTCCGAAACAGAGGTCCAGAGGTGGAAACAGACACTCTCGCGCTAGAAGGAGTCACTCCTGAACTAGCACCAAGTGACTTCGTATCTCAAAACTACGAAACCTTGGTTGCCCTCATGCAAGAGGAGGCAAAAAAGAGGTCGAGCCAGAGCCTGATAGCCCGACTCAAATTTGACGCAGAGTATGAGACTTCCCCATCACATCATCTGAGGGATAGGCGCGGGAAGGATAGCTACCGGCCCCCAGTGTTTACTAGGATTGGGAGAAGAGTGGAGAACGATGAAGCAGCTGAACTGTAGCATCTGGAAGAGCACGAAGAAGATGGACGGCGTACCAATGTCCACGCTAGGCTTGGTAGCCGCAAGGTCCACGACAGACTGGGACGACGGTACTCCCTAAGTGGAAGCTCTTCAAACTCAGATTCTGAGGACAGTCGGCGCAAGCGCCGAAAGAGTGGAAGCTCATCCTCTGGTGACTCCTCGGACGGTCAGCGTAAGCGCCGACAAAGGGGAAGCTCGTTATCTGGTGATTCCTCGGACAACGAGGACAGCGAAACTGGACACTAGAAGTCCAGGAGAATATATCGCGACCAGGAGGAGGAAGATATGTCTCTTCCCTGACGTCGCTAAAAGGTGGATGCGTTCACTCGGCGCATCAGCGATTTCTCAGAAAATAAGAGAAGGCGCATGCCCGCTAATGTGAAAACCTACGATGAAACAGGTGATCCGGACGATCACCTAAAAATTTTCGAATCAGCTGCCACCATTGAAAATTGGCCACAACCTGTGTGGTGCCACATGTTCAATTCCACATTAGTGGGAAATGCGCGAAACTGGTTCAGTAAGCTTCCACGCAGAAGCATTGATGGCTTTTAAGAGTTGCGAAAGGCGTTTCGCCTGAACTTCACTCAAAGGAAAAAGTGCGCCAAAAACCCTGTCGAACTCGCCAGGGTAAAACAGCGCCAGGGGGAATCTACAAGCGCTTATGTGGAGCGCTACAAAGATGAGTGCATACATGTCAAGGCATGTCCCAAAATACTAAAGATCTTAGGGTTCATGAACGGGATCAATAACCTAGAACTCATCAAAAGGCTGAACGACATAGTCCCCCAAACCTTTGATGAACTTATGAAGCGCACAAGGTCCTTTATCCAAGGAGAAGTTGCCGCGGCGGACAGCAAGAAAGGCTACTCAAACTATAGATCACAAGAACAACCTCGGAGACAATCCACTGACCAGAGTAGCAACCGCAACAAGAACTATCGCGGCCAGGGGAGCGGACGAGATAATGACAGATATACCCCGCTAACCAAGACACCAAAGGAGATATTCGCGACGGAAGGAGCGAACTTCCCAAGGCCCCCACAAATGCGCACCCCAGAAGATCGACGCGTGGGGAGCGGATACTGCGACTATCAGGGACAGAAGGGCCACACCACCAACGAATGTGTCCAATTGCGCCAACTAATTGATAAACTAGTAAAAGAAGGTAGATTGGACCATTTGGTTAAAAACATCAAGGAAGGGAAAGATAAGCAAAAGACCGGGAACAAGAAGGAAGCACCCAAAGATAAGGCTGACACCATCTACATGATACAATCATGGCAACGAATGACTAGGAAGAAGATCAGCCAAAAGTTTTCCCGCGAAAGCGAAATCTCCTTCCCCAACTTGGTGGCGGACAACGCAGTGGTAGAACCGCTCACCATTGAGATTAATGCAGGGGGTCACGATATCCAACGCATGTATGTCGATGGAGGGGCATCTGCAGATATAATGTACGAACATTGTTTCAAGCGACTGCGACCGGAGATACGGAGTCAGTTAAGCCCGGTCATGACGGCGTTGACTGGTTTTACAGGAGAAAAGATATGGCCCATGGGGCAAATACGTCTACTAGTCAATGTTGGTAACCAGGAACACTCGACGACAGCCTGGATGAATTTCATGGTGATCAAATCCCCTTAGCCATACAATGGCATTATTGGAAGACCAGGGATATCAGCCATACGCGTGGTACCGTCTATAGCACATGGGATGCTCAAGTTCCCAGTGGAGGGAGGCATTGTTACTCTCTACAATACCACCGTACCATCTAGAGAATGTAACACGGTTACATGTGAGACGGCACACATTCTAGAACAGCGCGCACCTGAGGTATCAAACCTTAGGGTTGCAATTCATCCTGAGTACCCAGAACAAGAAGTATCGATTGGAGGATCGCTGTCTGATAATGTCAGGGCAGCCGTGTGCGCACTCTTGCAAAAGAATCTGGATATCTTTGCATGGGAACCAAAAAACATGACCGGTGTACCACGCTCGATTACAGAACACAAGTTGAAAATCCGACAATGATATGCCCCAGTACGACAGAAGAAGCGCGGCCAGGCTCCAGAGCGCACACAAGCAATTCTGGCAGAAGTACACAAACTTGTGGATGCAGGTATCATGCGAGAAGTTTATTACCCTAACTGGCTCTCCAACCCAGTGATGGTCAAAAAGAGTGATGGCAGTTGGCGGATGTGTGTGGATTTCATGGATCTCAATAGAGCATGTCCACAAGACTGCTACCCACTACCAGAGATAGATTGGAAGGTAGAATCTTTGTACGGATACCTACTTAAATATTTCTTAGACGCGTACAAGGGGTACCACCAAATCCAAATGGCTGAAGAAGATGAGGAAAAAACGGCCTTCCATACAAGTCAAGGCGTCTACTGTTATACAAAGATGCCCTTTGGCTTGAAGAATGCAGGCGCCACCTACCAGCGACTGGTAGATAATGCGTTTGAAAAGCAGGTGGGCCGCAACCTAGAGGTTTACGTTTATGACCTTGTCATAAAAAGCCATACGGAAGATGAGTTGGTACGTGACATTGAGGAAACATTTAAGACACTACGAGAGATCAACATGAAGTTAAATCCTAAGAAGTGCACCTTTGGTGCTACAGAGGGCATGTTCCTTGGATACTTGATAGAGCCCGATGGCATTAAACAGTGTCCAGAAAAAACAAAGGCTGTCATTCAACTTCCTTCGCCGCGCACGTTGAAGGAGGTCCAGTCTTTGAATGGAAAGCTAGCCGGTTTAAACAGATTCTTGTCCAAATCAGCAGATAAGTCACTACCTCTCTTCAAAACGCTCAAGAAGTGCACAAAAAAGGGAGACTTTCGCTGGACTACGGAAGCAGAAGAAGCTTTCATACAACTTAAATAGCACTTAGCAGCGCTCCCCAAGCTAGTCGCGCCCCGCCCAAGGGAAGAATTAATTATGTACTTATCTGCGACTAATGGAGCAATCAGCGCGGTACTATTGACAGACACGGATTCAGTGCAGACACCGGTATACTTTTTAAGCAAAGCACTCAAGAAAACGGAGATTAACTATAGTGCAATGGAGAAGTTGGTCTTAGCATTGGTATTCGCCGCCAAACGGCTGCGCAGGTACTTCCAGGCGCACCCAATAGCGGTGATCACAGACCAACCTATCAAGTAAATCATCTCCAAACCCGACGCATCAGGACGACTAAAGAAGTGGAGCGTGCTTCTAGGTGAGCATAATATCTCCTACAGACCACGTACTGCGGTTAAGGGGCAGATATTAGCAGACTTCATCATAGAAAAACCGGACACTAATGATGCGCCTCCACAAGGCAAGGTGGAACTATAAGAACCATGGATCCTATTTACGGATGGATCTTCCTGCGTGGACGGGTCAGGCACAGGCCTTATCCTCACAAATCCAGAAGGAATGGAATTCACTTACGCACTGCGTTTTGAATTCACATCTACAAACAACGAGGCAGAGTATGAAGCCCTAATTGCTGGATTACGCATTGCAGCTCGAATGGGCATACGCAACCTAGAAGCAAATGTGGATTCCCGTCTAGTAGCCAACCATGTATTGGGCGAGTATGTGGCTAAAGAGGAAAACATGATTCGATACCTCCAAAATACCAAGTCACTAATACAGGGCTTTAACAGGTTTACCATCAAACAAGTTCCTAGAGGGGAAAACAGAAAGGCGGATGCACTAAGTAAGATTGCATCCACAAGCTTTGCGCACCTGTCAAAACAAGTATTGGTGGAAACTCTGAAGAGCAAGTCGATCTCGGAGATGGAGATATCCACGGTGATAGAGGACCAAGGTCCTACATGGATGACCCCAATTGTCGAGTTTATAAGCAAGGGCGTATTGCCCCAAGAGCAGAAGGACGCCCGACGAGTACGGCGCACATCACAGAGGTTCGAACTTCGGGACGGTATATTATATCGGCGTTCATTTCTACAACCATGGCTTCGATGGGTCGGACCCCTTCAAGCAGATTACGTACTCCGAGAGATCCACGCTGGTTCATGGAGTATGCACTCAGGACCATGGTCCGTTGTGGCACGCGCTTTACGGTCATGATACTATTGGCCTACGATGCACCGTGACGCGCGGGACTTAATAAGAAAGTATGGCGACTGCCAAGTTCACAGACCTATTCCACGCCAACCACAATAGGAGCTAACACCTATTACGTCACCGTGGCCATTCTATAAATGGGGTATCAACATTGCAGGCCCCTTCCCTGTTGCAGCAGGGGGATTGAAATTCCTTATAGTGGCCATAGACTATTTCACTAAATGGATTGAAGCAAAGGCGGTCGCGACAATCACAGGTAACCAGGTAAAACGATTTGTTGGGGAAAATATCGTATGCCGCTTCGGATTACCTGGGAAAATCATCTCGGACAATGGAAAGCAATTATGTGACAACCCTTTCAAGTAATGGTGTGAGAAACTGAATATTGCACAACACTTTGCGTCAGTTAAACACCCACAAACCAATGGTTTGGTCGGGCGTGCAAATCGTAGTCTAGGTGAAGGAATTAAGGCACGCTTAGACAAACACAAAGGAAGGTGGGTAGAGGAATTATCGCATGTTTTATGGGCGCACCGCACTTCAATCAAAATCAGCATAGGAGACACTCCCTTTTCTCTTGTCTATGGGACAGAAGCCGTCATACTAGCCGAAATTGGGATGCCAACAATTCGAACCGCCGAAATTAATGTTACAACCAATGACGATGAACGGCGTATTGACTTGGACCTGTTGGAAGAAAGGCGCGAACGCGCAGCCATATGTGAGGCAAGAGCAAAGTCAAAAATGAAGTGATACTACGATGCTAAATTTCGAAGCGTCTCATTCAGAGCAGGCGACTTTGTATATCGCTTCAATGATGCGAGTCACGCAGAAGATACAGGAAAACTTGGACCGAAGTGGGAAGGACCTTATGAGGTCATCGAAGCATTAGGAAAAGGCGCGTACAAGCTGCATGATATAAAGGGTCGAGAGCTACCACACACATGGAACATCTAAAATCTCAAACGGTGTTATCTTTAGGAACAGCTATGGCCTAGCGCACGGATACTCCCGCACTTTAGTATAGTGCTTAATAAATATCCGTGTATTTACATTCTGTTTTACTTAGGCAAATGTCTTTTTTCTCTTTACAAAAACTTGCAAGTATTAATAAAACGTCGCGGTGTCTAGCTAACTCCGCGACACATTTCAATTTATTATTTACATAATATTTATGTTTCAACATTGTTGTTATATTGTGCCTACATGGCGTGCATGCACTTACTAAACCCACGATGGTGCACAGGATGAGTAAACCTACTAAATAACTCGTTGAGTAAGAGGGTTGCAAACCCATCAACATTGGATCATGCATCCTTGTTAAACACCTTATTTTCAAGACGTTGGAATAAGTACAATGCGCATTCCACGATGGATGCGCAGCAATGCACACTGTACGCGTTTAACAAACTAGGAATCAAGACTCTTGACTCCTTGATATGATATTTACAGTACGCTGCATATCACACCATACACGATTATGATACAAGTACTTAGACATCGTGTTTCAAGTATATTAGATCATGACTTTCATACATGACTATGGACTTCATATATTATTCGCGCTTATATAATAGTTTGATTCTTAGACAACAAGGACGTCTTTTATGCAAAGACAGATAGCTCAGTACAAATATTATAAGTTGTAACCACATCAACACACATTCAACAAAGGGAAAATTTTATTAAGAACCACGAGTTCTTACAAAAAGATATTTACAAATAGGCTACCTATATACTATTGCTACGCCTAAGTTGTGAACTCTCAACACGGTTTGCAGCAACCCCAGCTTCATTCAGCTTCTTCAGCAAATCAGAATCATGTCGTGATACCGTTGCCACACTCACAGGTACCCCGTCGGATCTCGGAAGGTGCGCTGCGCCGACACCACAAAAAATGGCCTTTCCCTTCACGCCCTTCTTCTTGGCAAGTCTCATAGCATGGGCCTCTAAGGATTCTTTCAGAGGGATTTCCTTCTCAAGCACGAAGGGATTCAGGATATCGCGTGGGCGAGCAAAGATAGGCACCTGCAGCTACGACTCATCAGGCTTCAAAAACTAGTCAGGCTGTGTCTCTGCATCATCAGCACGGTGGCGGGCCAAGGTTAACCCCTCCATAATCACACTGATGGGGTAATATTGGTCGTGCTCTAACTGCGCAATCTGAGGAAGCTCCAATATTTTCATCTCTTTCATCGCAGCAACAAGATCCTCATAAGCATGCTCATAGTACCCAGGCACCTGTGCGGCTGGCACTTTCAAAAGGCCCTTATCATGTAGCTCCTCTATAGCCTTCGCCTTACCACGCGCCAACGCGCACTGCACAACTGCCCCAAATTTGTTTACCACCTCTCGAGACTCCAAAGTACTGACGCCAGCAAGGCGCAAACCATGGCTGATAAGCCACATGCGCTCAGCAATCGTCGAAACAAGCTGGGGATACAGCTCCTCGTCATACTCAATACTGAGCTTGCGCAACTTCATCTCCTGCTCTTCCAGCGATCTTCCCACAGTTGCACCAAACTCCCCTAACTGAGAGAATAACTCTTCCTTTCCCTTTTCCAAATACTTCAGGGCCCAGATGCACGAAGCCTTGTAATTCGCTGACGCAATAATCTCCTGATTTATTTGGCTCAGCAGTGACATTTTTTCTTCAACAAGCTTTTGGGAATGAGAGCTCGCTGCCTCTACCTCAGCCCGGGCACATGCCAAACGTGCCTCCAGCAACGCAATCTGTTTGTCCTTCTGCGCGCTCTGGCTACTTTCTCAATAATACCTTGCCTTTAGCTGCGCATCCAACGTAGCTTGGTGCGCAGCAGCCAACACCAGCTCCTCAACAAGCTGACCCATTGGCGCGTCCCCAGATGCCAATGGCTCAGTGCTTTGGCTCTTTGGTTCAGAAGATTCAGCGCGAACGGGACTAGCCTGGAGGGGGGGCGACTCCCAGAGTGATCACTACTGCACGCTGAAAAGAGAATTAGCGATTGTCTCATAACATAAACAGGGAATGAGATAAGGGCTTTGCAAATAATACTTACTTGGGAGAAGCAGTATCAGGTAAAGGGGGGATGCATCATCTGAGGACGACTCCACCTCAAGAATGATAGGTCGTTTTTTCTTGGATGAGCTTGCGCCATCACCACCAAGCGCCCTCTTGCGCTTTAGCCCATGGCTCGCCTCCTATGTCTCTACATCGACGTCTTCAATGCTCTCCGCCACATCTGTGTGTGCCGGCTCCACCAACGGGGAAGGTACCCTAGGGCTGGGCACGCTTTGTAGAGGGGTCGCCTCCAGCAAAGCGGGGGAGCCACTCCCCGGGTCCGCCAGAACCATCTCCATGGTGCGCCCCGCAGTAGCCTCTAGAATAGGGACTTCCCCTTCTCTCAACGGGCGCACCCCTACAGTAACCTGCCGTGGCTTCGCCAAATTCACAACGCCGAATAGATCCATCTCTGCGCAGCACGAAACAAACAAAAAATAGGTTATATAAAGTACAAAGGTGAAAAGAAAGGCTCACATCAATAAAGTAAAGGAGTACGAAGGACGAGCACCCACCCTGGCCATCTGCGTCTAAAAATGTTGGCACCTCATCAGGCCTATCGAAATAGTTACGACTGATGCCTATGTGCACCAAAAATTCCTCGGGATAGGAACTGATGGGAATATGATTGGCATTTATCGTTTCGGCATCATCTGCGATGTATGTTCCAGGGAGGGGGGCGCTCATCCTTCGGTAGTGAACCCTGGGTATAGAAGCCGAAGTCCCAGGGGAATAACGCCTTATCAACCAAGAAAAAATTCTCTCTCCAGTTCCTAAGCGCGTCTAGTTTTTCGGTATAACATTGCAGCCGCCCTGCGTGCTTAGCGAATGAAACCCATCCATTTGACCACGTCGTATGGTAAAACGCGCGGAAGAGGTAGATAGTGCGGTTAATTGCCAATAAACGGCAATTAACCTCGAAGTTTGTTATTTTTGCTGCACCTATACAGTGCAGCTGGGATATGTGCAGGCGATAGTAATTTAATACGTCGCATAAGAATAAGGATATGGTCACACGTTGATTCGCAAATTCGAAGAAACGTGTGTATACCCCCTACTTTCCCTTCGGGGAACTCCGCTATTGACGCTTGCGCAGCCGGAACCACCGGATGCAGCGCCATCGGGATATAATAATCCGAGGTGAACTCACGAAGTTCATCCTTGGTTATGTCGGAGGTAAAGTCAGTTAAACCACGGACCATGATATAGTTTTTAAATGCGCACGCGCTGTTACCTTTGAAATAATAAGGGTTTTTTGGTAGATATTCGAGCTTTCAACAATGGCGGAAATGTTTTTTTTACTATGATAAATATAGTAAATGGGAGGCGACCGTTTATATAGGATTTTACACCCACGCGATGACCGACACGTGGACCCCACTATTTCTGAATGTGTGGATAGGATATACTGATGTGACACATTTTCAGTTACTTTCCCACATTTTACGAGGCATATATTTGATTTCATTAGATCGGATACATTGTATCTTCTCTTCGGCAAAAAAACTTTGTAGCTTCTCCGCTACGCCTCGAAGAATTTATAAGCTACAGTTATTAGTCTAGCATACGCATGTTTTCCCTGCGCAAACTAGACTGGGGGGACATGATGACGTATAGTCCGCATTCGGGTCACGAACCCGACCAATAACCGCTACTAGCAAGCCCGATACGACTGGGATGACCCGGTAATGGTTTGGGCCCATGAAGGCCCAACCCAAAGTTATTTATGGCTTAAGATATCGGATATCTCTTACTTTTAGAGATAGGTATCCAATGACCGACTTAGGCGGGATACGCCGAAGGTTGGGGAACACGAAACCAATAAGGATTTCGTGTGTATATAAAGGGCATCCTAGCCCTCATTAAAGGTACGATCTCAAACCCTAACTCTTCACTAAACCCTAAAACCGATTACTTACTCTCACGCCGGAGGAGAATCGTGGGAGACAATCCCACGATAAGCCTAACGGTGTTTTCTGTTTACTTAGTGCGCAGGTCTCAAGCATCAAGATCGAATTGATACGAGAACCGGAGTCCAAACTAGGAACGCCCAACTTTTGTATCAACAGCCCTTGAATAATGTTAGTTTAAGCGGATACTATTCTAAAAGCGTAATTTTTGATTTATTCTATACTTATCTTGTTTATATTTTGGGAATGATATAAGCACAAACTATTTATTGAGTAAGATTTGGTTAAAATATTATCTATAAGATATTCAATGTTGGATGAGTATTGGATTGGCCCACAATGAAAAAGTCACACAATGGACATTAGTCAAAATGTGAGTTTCGTACGTGGTTGAGTCTTTTATCGTTATACTTTTGATGCATAGCACTGTAGTAGTGTGTTCGGAGTTTTGCTTTGATTTTTCCAAACCGCTATTCATAACAGGTAGTCATAAAAGTTCATTTTGGGTATTATGAAGAATGCACTACAAGGGGATGTAGTCAAAAGGATTTGTTCCTCTTTTGAAGAGTTAATCTTTAGTGATCACTCGATGAAAGTGATTTTGGTGATCACATAATTTCTAAAACGAGAAACTAAACGTTGACACAAGTACGATTTATCCATGTCCTTGTCAATAGGTATTGAACAAAGGGATAACTGGCTTGCAACCATAAAATCATTAGCTAGTAGTGAAAATTTTGTTTTCACGAGAGAAACAAACGCTCAGGAGTAGTAGCACAACGGTAGCATTGTTGCTAGATGAGAGCTATTGTTTATAGAGAGGGTTGTCGCCATGCACAAGTGAGAGTTTGTTGGTATTGTGTGTGCACGCCAAAACATATAGACTTATATTGGTTACAATTTGTAAGACCTAATTAAAGGTCAAACATATAACGCGAGACACCTTAAAGTGGTGTTTTTAAATGCTAAAGATGTTTAAATAGAAAGATTAGTGTATTTAGGGGCGATTTTTGTATTGTGGCAAAGTTAAAAGCGTGTGTAATATAGAGGTTTATGGGTTAGGGTGTATTTTGTGCTGTTCGCAATTAAACGGGTGATTTTGCAATTTATGAAAATTTATTGTAAATTAGTAGTGCTAACATTTTGCAAGATATTAGTTATGGAATGATCAACAGATGTAAAGGGTATGTTTTGACACGGTTAATGCATGATAAGTTTCAAAAGTATAGGTTTATAATGAAGAAAAATGATTTTTATGCATAATTAGCAAGCTTATTAGTATGCTTAATGATTTGATTGGTTGATTTGAAAAAGTGATTGGTGAAAATTTGAAGAGAGAAAATGTACAATATAATTGTACAAGTAATTTATGTATTAGGCTTGCATTTAGGCATGAATTGTAGGCCTTAATGAAATAGAAAAATGATTTGCATGACTAAAATTATATCTAAAAACATGCCAAACTTTAAGATGACGACACATGGCAAGATTAGTGGTGAGGATCATGAAAAAAAAAATGTGCATTTCATATGTCACACGATTAATTGGTTAGACATAAATTTAATTATATGAATTAGGTCCCTCTATCATTACACAATGAAATATACACATATACGAGGCCTTGTAAAGCTCCACAATTAAATTGTCAAAGATGGGCGTTACTTTTGTAAAAAAGATATATTAAAAATGTGTCCTCAATTTGACATTTCGTGCAAGATCCCAAAATTGAAACTTTAGGTGTTATAACCACCAAAATCACTCACGATTTATTTATTCTAAACAATACTTTTAGGAATATTTTCGCTCCATGTAGCGACAAATATTTGGATCACAGATTTAGTCCACTTAACATCGCATATCCAGATTTATGTTTTTGATATTACGAGCAGCGATAAAAATGAACCGAGATGTTCGTAAAAAAATTGTGATCGAATCGATAAAATGCTTGAATGAGTTGAGCTTAAACGAGTTTAAGTCCAAGCTCTATATACAAAACTCGATTAGGCTCGCGAGCCTAAACAAACCAACAAATTCTAAAATATTTTATATATTAATTAAACATATATGATATGTTATACACTTGTATTATATGCGAGCTTATTAACGAGTTCAATAACAAGCTCATTAAGGATATGAGATTAGATATACTACGAGCCGAGCTTGAGCCAAGCTTTAATTTTTTTATTGATGCATCGTAAGAACGAGCCGAACCCGAGCTGTATAATATACCATGAGCCGAGCTCGAGCTTATAAGACAACAATCAAACCGAGTCGAGCTCTAACTTTATAAAACTTAAACGAGTTGAGCTCGAGCTCTGGCAAAATCGCTCGACTCGTTTCCACCTGTACTTAGAAGCCATCATTTTTATAATGATTTAACAATTAACATCAAGAACCTATTCAGCGTTCGGTAGAGTAATCACATCAAAATTCTACTTTTTCGTGCTAAAAGAATAACTGCTGTTCGCTAACAAAAGATAATTCTATTGAGATTTGTGTATAAAAATTTAATGTCAGGCACGAATAGGCATATTGACATATGAACTCCAGTGGAAAACACAAACCGACTCCCGACCCCGACAAGCCCGACTAACATGATTCGGGATTCGGGATCAGGACGGAATTCGGGATTCGGTTGGTTTTGCTCGCCCCTAAACTCCACTCTGATAAATCTCGTACATAAACTATATTAACTTGGGCCTTCATATGGGCTCCATATAAATGAACACATGTATTGATATACCTTAAGGATAGAAAGTGAAGCCCTCAAAAGTTTATGGGCTATTATGCCTATAGCCCCATTTGCACACCAAAAAAAACTATCTATACATTATTTTTAGCTATTGTCCGATAAAAAAAAATTACTCCCTTCATCTTAAACTAATAGACTACGTTTTTTTTTTGTTATGTCCCAATTTAATCATCCATTCATAAAATTAAATTAGAAGTATATCTGTGCAAAACAACGGTGTATAACGACAAATAGTTATACTTGTAAAATCGTGTTTCTGGTTCGACATTTGATACAAAACGTGTATTGTTTTTTAATTAATATAGTGGATTTAAGATCATTTGAGGACAAAAGATTCTTTACATACCAAGGGATCAATCTCCACCATCCATTTTTATTTGATCTAATGGATGAGATTAATCCCAACCATTTAAAAAACCCACTTTCATCATTTTTTTTCAAATATTAATATCTTTCAAACCGTTAATCGTTAAGCGAAAAAAAATATATCATTGCAACGAGCATTTAATTATCTTTCTATAGATAGGCACTTTGGTATACTTTCGACAAATTTTTTTTTCTTCGTGTTTTTCACATTTTTTTTTAAGTTTTTTCGTTTTTTTACGTTACTGAAATTTGCATTAAAAATCATATATGATAAAACACTAATTTGAATATCACATGTGATATTAGTGTTAAATCATATATGACATAGTGTAATATCATATATGATATGTAATATCACATGTGATATTAGTGTAATATCACATATGATATTACATATCATATATGATTTAACACTAATATCACATGTGATATTCTACTTAGTGTTTTATCATATATGATTTTTTTTCATGCAAATTTCATTAACGTAAAAAAAACGAAAAAAATACGAAAAAACGTGAAAAAAACGTTTTTTTTTTTCTTTTTTCGAAAGTATATCAAAGTGCCCGTCTATAGAAAGATAATTAAATGCTCGTCGCGACGGTGTAAATATTTTCGCTTAACGATTAACGGTTTAAGAGATATTTAAATTATAAAAAATAAGTGAAATAATAAAATGCTTTTAATCTCAGCCATTGATTTCTTTTTAAATGGATGGTGGAGATGAGTCCCTTGGTATGTGAGAAAAGTTTGGTATGTAAAATAACTCTCCTCAATATAGTGTGTATTTTTTAAAAGTTGCCAAATTTAGATTTGATCAAGAAAATACCTAATTTAAGTTACCAAATTTGAAAAGATGCCAAGTTTAAAGGATGCTTAAATGTAATTTAAGCAAACTACATTAATTAATAATTAATTAATTTAAGTTTTAAAAACTTAAAATTTCAATAATAGGGATTCATCCTTTATAAAACCATAAATATGGAAGTTTGATCGATTTACATTAATTAATAATTAATTAATTTAAGTTTTCAAAATTTAAAATTTCAATAATAGGGATTCATCCTTTATAAAAGCACTAGCAAGGTACCCGCGCAATGCGGCGGCGGGTACCTTGTAACTATATTTTGCGGCGAGCAAAGTTTATTCGATTACACATCTTAATAATAATTGTACAAGTGAATGATAATTTATTTTCAAAATAATTTTAACCAATAACAATACAAAATATTTCATATCCATATAAACATAAGGTCCAATCGAAAGAAAAGAACATAAGTAGCATCTTTGAAACGTAGGTTAAAATTGACGTCATTACAAAATAAAATGTAATTTGGAAAGCGGATTGTTTTACCATCTTCATTTACCGGCGGTGCACGATATATGATGCAAAACTATTTAGATGCCGGACGTTATGCAAAAACTAACCTTGTTTAAATATTACGGTTGAGCATGGGTCTTGGTTCGGTTTTTATGCTAAAACTGAAAACCGAACCAAAAAGTTCGGTTTTTAAAAACCAAAACCCGTAGGTTTCGGTTTTTTATCGGTTCGATTCTCCGGTTTTTGGTTGGGTTTTTTTTTTTTTTTTTTTTTTTTTTTTTTTTTTTTTTTTTTTTTTACAATTTTAGCTTTTTGAGTTAGAAATAAAATACTTGTCTGTTAAGTAAATAATATGATAAAGAAGCTCAAAACATATAACTGATTTACTTAACTAATTTTATCTTTTAGGCGTTTATTATACATGTATTTTATTAAACCAAATTAATCTTGTGTATTTTCAACTAAAACATATACTGTAATTGATTTTGTTTTGTACACCCAAAAAGAAAATATATTAACATATCTACAGAGCATAAGTAATGAAAGAATATAAATATAAAATACACTAAACAATATATATTTTTTGTTTGATTCGGTTTTTATTGGTCGGTTTTTCATACGAAATCGAAAACTGAACCGAAATGTTCGGCTTTTACAAAACCAAAAACCATTGGTTTTTTGGTTTTCGGTTTTTTCGATTTGGTTATTTCGGTTTTTTGGTTTTTGGTTCGGTTTTATTCACCCCTACTAAATATATATTTTGGTCATGTTTAAATTAATTTAAACGTGCATTAATAGTATTCCATTTAGGTAATTAGTTAACATATTATATCTTCTATATTTGTTAATTGAGACCGCATTGACGACCATAACGATCATTCACCAAAAACCATCTTGAATTATCGGAGCTCAATCAAAACCGATATCAAAATATTATACTAACATATTCATCCTTAATAACACACTTAACACTTATAAATACTTAACACATATAACAATTAACAAAGTCCATTTGGTTTTTAATAAAAGATTGATCCAGTCCAATAGGAGCGTCAAATGGTTTTCCTACCATTACCCTCCTTTTAACCTAGATATATAAGTTCCTAATCCTAAGGTTCTAACCACATCTTCAAACACAGATATCTAAGTTTCTATGCAGCCACCAACTTTTTCTTTATCTCTTCTATTCTCTCAAATTAAAAATCAAACACGTTCTTTACTTTCTGCTTATGACAAATCAAACACAAGTAACATATCACCTCATCCACCACACAAACTAAAACCACCCATTTAGATCGGAACAACAAACTTCACAAAATAAAAATGGCTTTTTTCTTTTTCTTTTTAAATAGGTAACACAACCCAACGGCTAGAAAATGGGATAAGAGTGCCAATTGTTGTGGTTGGCAACCGAAACTTTCATTTGGTTGGGGGATGACAGGTTGGGTGAGGTCGGGCTAGGGGGAGGAACACTATTGTGTTTCGGCTTAAACCTTTTAAACCCATAACTCGAACTCAGAACACAACCAAAAAAAAACATTGTTATTTTTTTTTGGGATTTCGGCTTCAAGATCTTTGAAAAGACCTACGGTAAGGTTTTTGTTTATGTTTTTAGTTTGTGTCTTTGATAGATCAGTTATGAGTTATTGTTCAAACTAAAAGAAATCTTTAGAAAGATTGGTAACAAAGTTTGATGAATATGAGATCTTGTTTATTTTATTTTTTTCTCGTTTTGTGTCTTGTTTGGAGAAGGATGTTGGTTGTGGTTTCTTGAGGCGGATAGGACATATGATAGATGGATTTGATGTTGTTTGACTGTGATGGTGGATGAGATTAGGATAGTGTTGTAGTTGGTTTTATATAACATTTTATAACTGAAATTTTAATGTGGATTAATAACTTTTGTTCAGTTTCATATTTTACAAGTGTATGAAGGCATGAACCTGTTACAACTTAATATAATTTAAGATATTTAATTTTCTTTCTTCAACTTTAATTATGTGTATGATACAAGCTTTGTAAAACACTTCTTTCTATTATAAGTAATTTGTTGAATCTTAATTTTTAAGCCTTCTATTAATAGAATGTCCTAAATGTATTATATAGTAGTATAGATAAATATGAAAGTTTGATCGATTTTACTATATTACCTTTATGTTGAAATTAATATTACAACATTTAAAAAACACATTAATTAATTAGTAAATGATAAATTGTCATTCAGCAAAAAAGAAAAGTAAAAGATTATGTTTTTTTTAAAGTATATGTTTTTTATACACGGACAATTATTTTGTAGAAGGAGTATTATATTTAGTTAGATTACCTCTAAAACTTGAAACTTCAATAGTTTAGCTTTAGGTTTACTTCAATGCACAACATACAAGACTCTTCTAACTTCGTTTGGGAGTATATGATACGGGTATCATATCTTTCAACTTTAAATTAAACGTATCATAGTGAATGTCCCAAATGACACAAAAATTTGATAGTAATTGCGCGCATTAGTATGTCATTGGGAGAATTATCTAGTTCTAGTTCCTAGATCATGAAATTATGGGTAGGATTCTTAATCCTTAATATTCCCGGTTCTCTCAATGTAATATTCTACACTTCAATTTCGTCAAAGAATAGTCGTTAATATATTTCTTGTTTTGCGGCGAAGAAAAAAGAATGAACAATACTTTTGGGTGGACGGTGATAGATGATAATACAAATTCTTTCAGGTGACTGTAGTTATGTTATTGACGATAATACTTGCTAAAAAAATGATGTGATAAGAGTCTCAATGTAACACCCCAACCCGGCAAGGATAGAAGTGTCATCATATCAGAACATACAAATAAAATTTTGCAAACAGAAACCTTATAAAATAAATTACCAAGTCCTATGAACGAATGACTCACAAAGAAAAATACAAAATCCAATATATCAAAATGAAATAAAAAATCAAAACAATGGCTCTTCAAAATAAGTCCCAAAGATAATAAGGTAACTAGGGTCGTTCCACTCAGATAATTTGTAACACCCCAACCCGACAAGGGTAAAGATATCGCAAATACGGTTTCATATCAGAACTTTAAATACTATACAATAGCGAAAACCTTTACAAAATATTCAAAAAGAAAACATAAATAGCTAAACTTCAAAATAAATCTAAGATCCCTATATCCAAATCTTGTTCTCGTCTCTACTCTCAACCCAGATCAGCTATCCCATAAGCTCAATCTTGAATGCTTAATACCTGCCGCAGGAAAAGAAAGTGCGGCTGAGCTTACAAAGCCCAGTGAACAGATATAATGAAACAAAAGCTAAACAAAACAAATATACAAATAACGAAATCAAAATGAAATGATGATGAGGGATCTTTTAGGATTCTGCGGAAGCACAAATATACAGAAATCCAAACAACCACATAACAAGTTAAACATCTCATAGCACATTAATGACACAAACGCAACCACATCAGAACAGCCAAACACTTAACATATCAAGAATAACATATTACCTATAAGCCAAGCGAAGAGTCTAATGACTAACGGAAACGGTTACCAGCAAATAATCATGGCAATCATACAAATCAATTAATCAACATTTAACACACTTAATTCGATATTGCAGCAGCGGAAATAGCAATCAAATCATGGCAATCTCACAAACAAATAGAAAACATATTAAACAAACTATAATTAAATAGACCAGACAAAAACATGGCATAACCATTAACAATTATCAAAACAGCTATCATAAACTAAACCAGTTCTCAAATCAAACCCTAACATCAGCAGAGTTAAAACATGGCAGGTCACATAGGCAGATAAAACACTAACGTATAATCAAAGTTCACCAAATTAACTGAACAAAATATACATACTAAACTTATAGAATACTCACTTTCACACTAGCACGTTCATTCCACAGTTCAACGAATTCACATAACGAGAAACTAACATGACATCAGATTACAGCATGCAAATCCCATTTAAACATATTAATCATAACCTAGCATTGTAAACGGTAATCACATAAACATACAAAAGCATAACCACATATAATAACATATAATAAGTCCATCATATAATCATAAACACTTGAACATACCAAAACATAATCAAAATACTTAACATAGAAATAACAGATAAAGATCTAGTTAACTACCAAAAGCCCAGAACATATCATATCAAAATCATCATAACTTATAAAGTATATAGAAACAATCTCAAAATAATCCGGAGTAGCTAGCTCCCAGAGTTTTATGAAGACGCGCATTGCACACGACATCATTCAACTAGACAAATCATATCGGACAACTGATCAGATCTAGGATGCATCCATACGCCCCACAAACATATATTGCTAATATAATATAACTTGAGCTCATAACAAATAATAGATAAGGGACGTGGCAGAACTTCACTCTACTGCCCTAGAGTCATGTCAATGGTGCATCACTGACACGGACATGGAACCTCATGACTAGTTATTATTTGGCTCGGGTGTCAAACTAACCTAGGTCAAACAAAATGGCAGATATGACACATGTCATAATCAAACACAAAGATCACAGATAACATATCAGATAATTCATATCATAAAGGTCATATTCTAACATTAAGAGCTCAAAAGTTTATATCACAATCACAATCATACATTCACAATTTTAGAAGTTCATAATTAAACTTAGTGAGGTTCAATAAATATGCATATCAAAGTCTTCATAACACAAGTTCAAAACAAATATTGCATGGTTCAATAAAACATAAGTTCAGATAAGCAACAGGTCAAACAATCATGAAAGGGTTCATAGCAATGGCATTGGAAACCCTAATAAGTAAAACAGGAAAGCTAACGAAAAAAACATCATAAGGAACCTTTACTAAAAAGGTCAGAATATCTGTACCTTAAAGCAAATGAGAGGAAAGCAAACGAATGTAGAAATACGAAGATGTAACGTCGCGTCTTCGTCAACGAATCTACACGGATTATGATTTATTTAATACTTATTAGCATCATTAATGTTATAACGGATTAATCTCATTAATACTTTTAGAGTTGTCAGAATATTCTCATTTACTCTTAATCAATAGCCACTAACGACTCCGAGACTTACCATTCTCACATGAAATAACGAATTTGTACATTTAGCTTTTAACCCTAATCGGCTTCCTATTTAGGTTCTAGGGTTTCCCATACTTTTTAATGTTACTTAATACGCATTAAATTCACAGGTTACTTCTTTTAATGATTTCCACTTTGACCTAGAACGTATATGATAAACAAACCGAAGTTATCTCAAAACTCCTGCATGCCTCTTCATAATCAACTCACACTTGTCGAACCCATAATTACTCAGAATTACATATTACACCTTTAACATC
The DNA here is from genome assembly GCA_019973895.1 of Chrysanthemum seticuspe. Lineage (NCBI taxonomy): Eukaryota > Viridiplantae > Streptophyta > Magnoliopsida > Asterales > Asteraceae > Chrysanthemum > Chrysanthemum seticuspe. The sequence goes on from BPTQ01000002.1 coordinate 59,784,158, forward strand.
TTTAATTTCACGGTCTAACCTTATATTATCAGATTTTACCATTTTAGCCCAAAGGTTTTAGAATTTACAAAACATACCCTTTTTAATTTAATAACGATTCGAATGACCCTCTAAATATCCAAAATTACACGTTTAACCCCCATACCTATTTTATACGTTTAGTACCTTATTTTTACTGTTTACAGAAATAACCTTTAAGTTTCATAATTTACAAAACCAACCCAAAACTTTTATTTAGAACCGAATTATGCATAATTCAAGTACAAACCCTAAACCTAGGTTTAACCCATCATTAGCTCATCATTATTACTGAATTAATTACTCTTAATTATAACAAGCAAACCCTAGTTTTTATAAACCCTAATCGTCCCTTTTTATTTTCTTTCCTTTTTCATACGCTATCGAACAATAAACCCAAGACAAATCACACAAGCTTCGAATTCATGAACATGTATTTTATTCAGGTCGTATAACATATAAGAGCTTCCAGAAAAATCAGGTCATGGTCTTAAAAATTATTATAGGTTCGTTCGCTATTTTATACGCTTTTAGGGTTTTAACTTAAAACAATTCCATATGACTTGTTAAATATGCATGAATAATTTTTACAGGTTCTATATGATTTTTAGGACTGAAAATAATATTGGAAACATACCCTTGATGAGATTTGGACGTTAGAACAAAAGAACACAAAAACTCTATTCGGCGAAACCCTAATCGACCAAGAAACTAACCACGATCAAACCAGCACCTTAGGACCTCGAACCAGATTTTTAACACCTTCTTTATCTTCAAACTCGTCCAAGAAAAATAGCTTTAAGCCTTGAAAACTGAATGTCGAATTATGGAGGGTTTTCTTAGGTCGGTTTATATAATCGGCTTTTAGGGTTGTTAGGGATATAATATAAACCGTATAATGTATATATATATGATTTACTAATTTTCTTGTGGGCTTAATATTATAATGGACTTTTAATAAATGGGATCTAAATTTATAAATTTGTAGTGGGCCTTTATTAATTTTATTTCTTTATTAAACTTAATAAATACATTCGGATATTTATAAAACACAAAACTTATTCTATAAAATTATAAACTATAAAAATAATCTTTACAAAGTCTTTAAAATTTATTTGGATCATATGTGATATTTCTTATTAATTTTCTGAATTTACATAGCTTGTTTGGTATTCTTTAAATTAATTATTCATACTTTTTGATCATAGGGGTATTTTGGTCTTTTTGTGAATTTTAGAAATTCAGGTTTTACATAATCCAACTCTCAGGTCATCAAAGCCCATCTTCCAACCTAAAACCTTCCGCAGGAAAAGAAATACGTTTGAGCTTAAAAAACCAAGTGAACAGATATAACAGAACGAAAGCTAAACAGAATCAGAAATACGAAAAGAAACAAAGGAAACAATAACAAGGTCGCAACCGGAAGGAACAATGAGTCAATGAGGATCCTGCAGAAACACCATTACACAGATATCCGGAAAAAACAGATAACAAGGAGAACGAAGCAAAGCAAAGCATCGATGACATATATATAAGCACATACAAACTAGCGGAAGCAACTAATTAGAAAGTGAGCATGACAATCACACAAGTCAAGTAACCCACAGTTAATAACGTCACAAGTATCACAACAGCATAATTACTATCAGCAGTCAAACATGGTAGCCACACGTATCAAGTATGAATTCAGCATGAACGTTATAATTGAATGAATTAAGGACATAGCAGGGCAATTAAACAAGTTAACAAGCCATACCACATAAGTTTAACCATTTACCCAATCAAACAGTAGCATAAACAAAAGTGTAAACATGGCAGGTCAACAATAAGCAGATAAGGATACTAACGGATAGTCATAGACCACGAGATTACAGAACGAAGTTTACATGATAAACATTCAAAACAATCGATTACACACTAGCATAGTCACCAGACAACTCGAAGGGATCATAGTACGATGACGACATGTAAATCATATAATCACATATTAATCATATCGTAGCAGGGTAAACAGTAGTCACATAAAAACATGTAATTGCATAATCAAATTCAATAATCATATAATAACCCAGTACGTGAATGGAATGATAGTCTGAAGTAACGGAATAAGAGTATGACAGATCAATGCAATGGAATATATATCATGGTAGTAGAGTGAGTCACATAAGGGTACTGAGTAACGGGGCAATCAATATAGAATATGGTGCGTTGGGGAAAACAGACGGTACAATATAGGTATATCAACAGTGTAAGGGTTGTCAGAAATCTATCCCGAGCCAACAGTACAATACAGTAATATCAGTAGTGGCAATAGCAGCCCAGTAATCAATAGTAACCATCGTATTCGGAGGGGTGACCTCGAAATACCAGATCAATAGGAGGGGTGATCTGCGCAAAACCGTCAAGTTATCTCACGCAAGCGAGCCACTTGTGAATGGCTAGCTGTAAGAAACTTAAAACAGTTCAGACGCAAATGCAATGAAGTCCAGGAGAGTATAGAGTCTCCCCGGGTCGTTAAGTCCCAACGAGCTGTGCGAGAATAGTCGAACGTTTTAGTGATCGAGAAGATTTGAATGGATACAGAGATTTGATTTATGATTATAACTACAGAAATAGCCAACAAATTACAGCGGCTTAAATGCAAATTAAAGGAAATCTAAAAAGATAAAATCTATTAAATAAACGCTATCACTAATATTAAAATGATGTTTTTGTTCTTTTTGTTTTAATAAAACTTAATTAAAACTACGTGACGTACAAACAAAAACGTGAAACTTACACAATATTAAACCTAAAAATATGAAAATTATATTTTTATAAACCTAATGATAAAAGAAAATTATTAGAAAAAGAAAATTAATTTTACAAATAATTATCTAATTATTATTAATTAAAAACTATTTTTAACTATTAAATAATAACCTAAATTACAAGAAATTAGGAAATAATACTAGAAAAATAAAATTAAGATTTAGAAAAATCTAAAATATCAAACTAGAATTTTCAAAACTATTTTTGTATTTTTCTGATTAATTTTCTATTTTCTATGAATTTTAAACTATTAAAAACTAATTAAATTACTAAAAATTATAAAATAAACTATGAAAAATATGGAAAATTACTTTTTTTACTTTTTATATTTATCTAAACCTAAGAAAATTGAAAAATTATTTTTTTGAAGCTTTTCTTAATTTTTTGTATTAAAAGCTAATTAAAAATGCTTAAAAACTAGTTTAAATTAAGAAAAATAGCTAAACAACTTGGAAAAATCTGAAAAATTCAAGATAAGCTTGAAATAATATTGAGAATCTAATAAAAATGGAAAAATAGAGGGCTATGTGTAGAAAAATGAAACTGTAGTCCAAGTGCTTATGTAATAAGCACTTGAAATAAGCACAAGGTAACAAGAGTGCACCCAACTGTTACAGAAGTTATACTATGCTATAAGTACCAAAATAAACTAAAAACAACTGCTTTAAACCACTGAATTACAAGATGCTTATGATTTGATAATTTGAGCACAAGGTACCAAAACAGATTTTTAGTGCTACTTTGTAGCTCAAAAATAAGCTACCTAAATAAGCTAACTCAAAACAAAGAGTAGGGACCTGAAGTAGACCTGGCTAAGACCTCATGATCCAAAAACCAGACCTATACAAGCTCAGCTGAGCCCTGTGCAAACCTTGCACCAAACTGAGAAAAAGCTCAGTGAATACTGAGCTTGGAGCAGGGCAGTTTAGGCCTAAAGTAGGAGCTTATTTGGAGCTTATAAAAAAATTGTAAAATTCTACAAAAATGCCAATAAGCAAGAAGACCAGATGAAGTTTATGAAACCACAGATTTCACTTGATGAGACCCAAGGGTTAGTCCAAGAAAATTCCTTGCAGTTGGCTCAAAACTAGCTTTGTGAGTTTTTTGACTTTTGAAGAAACTTGGACAGTTGACCAAAGTGAACTTTGAAACCAATTTGTTGACTGTTATTGATGTTATATGAAGTAATTAGCCTAATGCAAGCAATGTTACAAACTTCTAAACACAAAATAAGGATTTACCAATCCTAAATTCCAACAGTTTTAAAGTGAGACAGATTTAAGTCCAATTTTGACTTTTGAAGTGGAAGGCACCAAATTGTGACTGAAATGAGTCAAAGGAAGCTAAACAAGCATGGCAAAACAAGTTCTAACCACTGATCAAGCTTCAAAGACAGTTTAACCATCTAATCCAAACACCTCTTTAAGTTACTGTTTTAAGCTCAAAACAGATTTGAACAATGAAACAACTGATTTAATTATCAAATTCACTTAATAACACTTAAATACTTTTATTAGAACAGATTTTAACATGTTTAAACTACAATTGCAGATATTGCATAAGAACTTGAAAAATGCTTACAAGTTGTCCCAAGCCACTATGGCTAGCAAATTGAGAACCATGAACCACTACCCTATCAATTCCAACCCAAGTACACAAAATCAACCCATTTCAAACTCTGAACCATCCCAAATCCTTCTGCATCAATTTTTTACTCCATTTTTGACTTTTGTTGACCAAGGATCATAATGAGTTGAAACTTGAATGTTAGCTTGTACACAGCTATGCTAAGCTCATTTAAGCTCAATGAAACTAATAAATGAGCTTATTGAAGCTTTTGAATGAGATTCTGATTTTGAAAATTTCAACAGTAATGCAAATTTGTGGAAACAGATAAAGACTTGGAATTAATGTTTAAAACTTGATAATACTGCAATAATAACTTGAGTTTAACACTTGGAAATAAAAACTTACAGCTTTAAGATTAATCTAATACATTAGTAATAAAAACGAAATAAGGAAAATTTAAAACTAAAAACTACTACTTCTCTTTGCTCCTTCTCTGCTCTTTTATGCTCCAAAAATGCTCCACGTGGCCTTCTGAGTGTTTCCCATCACTTTCTGAGCCAATAGGAGAGCTTTGAGTGTTATCACATTTTTGGCGGGAATTGGAGATTTGACCTGTTGACTCTGTTATAGCACTAGGGGGGGGGTGGCATTTAATGTGGAGGTAAGGTGATGATGAGGGATGGGTTTTGGGGTGAAAAGGTGAGGTGATGTGGGAATAATGCCTGAGTTGCAGGATCAAGTGGGAGGTTGAAGATAAGGGTACAGTGGGGGCGGGTTATCCTGCTTGTTTGACTTTGGGTTGACCAGGGTTCAAAATGGGAAAGACAGGGGTCATTTTGTTTAGGCAGGGGTCAAAAGGTTGGTAAGGGTCCAAAATTAGGTTTAATAGGTTTAATTAATCAAGGGACCTTTATGTAAATTTTGAAATTGTAGGGACCTGTTCTGCCAAATCATCAAACTTGTTCCAAGGGCTGAAAATGACAAGCTTCAAAAGTATAGGGACCAAAATTGCCATTTTGCAATTTTCCAGGGGCTAATTTTGCCAATTTTCAAACTTGGAGGACCATTTGTGTAATTTTCTCAAACTTTTGATATTTTTCACCAAAGGACTAAATTTGATAACTTTTGATTTTAAAAGGACCTTTGGTGACTTTACTTTTGAAATTATGTGCTCAGGGACTGTTTTTGACAACTTTTAAAACTTGGGGGACTGAAACTGCAATTTTTGCAAATTTGAAATGTTTTTCATCTGATTTTGATATTTTTGTCATTTTGATGTGTTTCTGAGTGTTTTCAGATGATTTTGCAGTTTATTTTGTACAAAAATGATGAGTATTTAGACACTCATCAATCCCCCACACTGAGATATTGCTAGTCCCTAGCAATGATTTGAGAAAACATAATGGATTTTAATCTCTTTACCAAAAGCCATTACTTCTGGAGTAGCCAAATGTTTCAGTTCAAGTAAGAACCATGGTACACAGATAACCATGTGATTTTGAGCAAACCACCAGCTTTCAACGGATTTGATTTTGTCTTTACCAGAAGCCGTTTGCTCTGGACTAGCCAACTCTTAGATAAATTATCAATATTATCTTTGGTGAGTCGATTACCAATTATGGTTTTTCCACTGCCTTTACCACAAGCCATAACCTTGCGGGCTAGCCAACTCTTCACTTTTTAGGATATGGTGAGCTGAATACCATACAATTTTGGGCAAATTGTAAGCCATATAAACGGATTTGAGAAATCTTTACCAAGAGCCGTTTGCTCCTGGATTAGCCAATCCTTTTGTCTTACAGACATGGCGGACTGATAACCAAATGAGAAAGTGTAAAACACTGATCCGCGCAAAACAGTCAAGTTTTCCTCTCACGCAAGCGTAAGAAAACTCAAAACAGCTTAAGCACGAATGCAATGAAGATCTGAGGAGTACAGTGTTTCCCCGGGTCGTTATGTCCCAGCGAGTTGTGCAATGGATTATCAAACGAATAGTAATCGAGGAATTTGAACGGATAAAAAGATTTGGATATGTTATTAACTACGGAAAAAGCCAACAAAATAAAAACGGCTTAAATGCAAATTAAAGGAAAAATAAAAAGATAAAATCTATTAAATAAACGCTATCACTATATTTAAAGTGATGAACGTTTAAAACCTAAAACGTACGTTTAAATTAAAAACTACGTTAACGTACAAAATAAAACGTGAAACTTACACAATATAAGTCCTAAAAATATGAAAAATACATTTTTACAATCCTAATGATAAAAGAAAATTATTAGAAAAAGAAAATTAATTTTACAACTAATTATCTAATTATTATTAATTAAAAACTATTTTTAACTATTAAATAATTACCTAAAATACAAGAAATTAGGAAACAAAGCTAGAAAAATAAAATTATGAAATGGAAAAGTCTAAAATATCAAACTAGAATTTTAAAAACTATTTTTGTATTTTTCTGATTATTTTTCTATTTTCTATGAATTTTAAACTATTAAAAACTAATTAAATTATTAAAAATTACAAAATAAACTATGAAAAATATGGAAAATTACTTTTTTTACTTTTTATATTTATCTAAACCTAAGAAAATTGAAAACTTATTTTTTTGAAGCTTTTCTTAATTTTTTGTATTAAATGCTATTTAAAAATGCTTAAAAACTAGTTTAAATCAAGAAAAATAGCAAAACAACTTGGAAAAATCTGAAATTTTCAGGAAAACTCTAAAATGATATGAGGAAGCTAGGAAAATTAGAAAAACAGGGTGCTATGTGGAGGAATTAAGAACTGCTTAACAAGTGCTTATTATTAAGTAACCCAAAGAAGCCAAATGGACAATTTAAGCTACCAACTGTTTACCAAAGCTATGATAAGCTAAAATGACCAATATGCAATAAGTATCAACAAGCTACAGCTACTAAATCACAAGATGCTAAGATTTGAGGTTTGAGCTTATAAAAGCCAAAACAGTTTCTGGGGACTAACTTCAAACACTAGCACAAGCTTCACAATAAGCTCAAAAGGAAAACTATGAATTGGGAGATGTTCTAGACCTGGTTGAGATTGATTGTACCAAAAAATCAGACAATGATTAGCTCTATTGAGCCCTGTGCATCTTGCACAAATTCTGAGAAAAACCTCAGTTATACTGAGACAGTGAGCAGGGGAGTTTAAGCCCAAAAGAGGAGCTTATTTGAGGCTTAAAGAAAATTTTCAAAAATCAATAAAAATGGTAATAAGCAAATAGACCAGTTGAAGTTTCTAGAACACCAAGCTTCACTTGATAACACCCAGAAATGAATCAATGAAAATTCTTTCTAGTTGGGAACAAAACTGACTTTTGCACATATTTGACTTTTATAACAGAAAGAAAAGTTGACTAAAACCAAATTTGAGCTTATGATTCTAACTGAAAATGATGCAGTAAGCAATCCTAAAGCTATTTTGACCTTCCCCTGTGATTTACGAACACGATGCAAGCAGTTGTATGCCTAATCTCAATCTGTTGTGCAAATCAAATTAGTGCAACTGTAATTTTGACTTTAGTGATTAGAACTTGCAATTTCAAGACTCTTATGAGTTCAAATAGCCTATTTAAGTCTAACACTACTATCCTCAATTGCTGAACTAACCTACAACTCAGAAGTTACCCCTATGCCAAACACTACTTAACTAACTGAAACACAAATTACACTACCTGAGACTAAATACTACTCTATAGCAGGCTTACTCTAAGATCTCACAACCAATTAAGCTCCAATTAATGCCATAATAATGAGTGTATCCAACAGATTATAGCTAAACTACTTATGCAATAAAACAGTGAAATGAAAGGGATAAAAAAAAAAGAAAGACATATCCAAACTACTTACAAGGTACTGTTGAGGCTGCAAGGTCATGAAATCAATAGAACAGTGAAATAGCCACTATCCAACCCAATTTCCAACTCTGTACTATCAATTAAGTGCCATGGTTGACTTTCGTTGACCAACAACCAATGTTGGTTGAAACCGAATGCTAAGCTCTCTTAAAGCTGTAAAGAGCTTAAGTGCGCTTCTTTGAAACTGAATAAGCTACTTGGAGCTTAAGTATAAGGACTTTGAAACTGAAATTCTTAACAGTGATTCATAGAATAAGAATTTTTAAAACAACTTGAATTAATACTTTAAAATCAGTTTCAACACACTTAACTAACTTGAATTGATACAAGGAAACACAAGATTACAGTTTAGAACTCAATTAAAAACTTAAACATAAAAACGACATACATGTAAAAAAAATAAAAACTAACTACCCGTTGCTTCTCCTTCTTCTTCCCTTTTTATACATCAAATAGCATCCTCTCTCTCCTCTGACTGATTCCCAGCAACAATTCTAGCCATTGGATGGCTAGAAATGATCTTGGCCCTTGACTTGGTTTTTGGCGGGAAAAATCCATTTGACCTGTTTATACTGTTCTTAGCTACTAGGGGGGGGGTGAAGTAGTCGTGATGATGAGGGGGGTTGAGGAGTGAAGGGATAAGGCATGGGTGAGATGGGATTGGTGTTGGGAGTTGCAGAGCAACTTGGAGAAGAAGGGATAAGGTATGGCGGGTACTGGATGTTTGACTTGGTTTGACTGACCAGGCCAAAAAGGGTGGCAGGGGTCAAAATGATAAGATGGCAGGGGTCAAAATGGGTGAAGGGGTCATTGGATGTTTTATTAATTCAAGGACTTGTTTTGTAATTATCCAATTCATGAGGGACCACACCTGCCAATTTTGAAAAGTTTCTCCAAGGACTAAAAGTGACAAGTATCAATAGTTCAGGGACCAAAGCTGTCATTTTCACATTTTCCAGGGACTAATTTTTGCCAATTTTCAAACTTGGAGGACCATTTTTGTAATTTTCTCAAACTTTTGATATTTTTCACCAAAGGACTAAATTTGATAACTTATGATTTAAAAAGGACCTTTGGTGACTTTTCTTTTGAAATTATGTACCAGGGACTGTTTTTGACAACTTTTGATACTTGGGGGACTAAAACTGCAATTTTTGCAAATTTGATACATTTTTCATCTGATTTTGATATTTTTGAATTTAAAACACATAAAACACTGATTTGTGATATTTTGATCATTTTGATGCGTTTCTGAGTGTTTTCAGATGAATTTGCAGTTTATTTTGTACAAAAATGATGAGTATTTAGACACTCATCAATCCCCCACACTGAGATATTGCTAGTCCCTAGCAATGATTTGAGAAAACATAATGGATTTTAATCTCTTTACCAAAAGCCATTACTTCTGGAGTAGCCAAATGTTTCAGTTCAAGTAAGAACCATGGTACACCGATAACCATGTGATTTTGAGCAAACCACCAGCTTTCAACGGATTTGATTTTGTCTTTACCAGAAGCCGTACCCTTCTGGACTAGCCAACTCTTAGATAAATTATTAATATTATCTTTGGTGAGCTGATTACCAATTATGGTTTTTCCACTGCCTTTACCACAAGCCATAATCTTGCGGGCTAGCCAACTCTTCACTTTTTAGGATATGGTGAGCTGAATACCATACAATTTTGGGCAAATTGCAAGCCATATAAACGGATTTGAGGAATCTTTACCAAGAGCCGTTTGCTCCTGGATTAGCCAATCCTTTTGTCTTACAGACAAGGCGGACTGATAACCAAATGAGTAAGTGTAAAACACTTACTCCAAAAAAAATTTTGGCCAAAAACGGGGGAATTGGGTAGATAATATATGAAATTCGTGAGAATTCCCCCCCACACTTAGAAATGAATATTGCCCTCAATATTCAAAGTACCGGCGGTTATGCCGAAACAAAGAACGTAAAAGGGAAATATTACGGCCATTATTTAGAAAGAAGATTTTTTTTTTTTTTTTTTTTTTTTTTTTTTTTTTTTTTTTTTTTTTGAAACATGTGGGCAAACCCCCCACACTAGAGTGGTAGAAAGAGGTAAGAAGACAGAAATATGGGTGAGAACCCATATAGCATGCTACTGTTTTTGATTACCGAGTCGCTAGCTTGACTCGATCCCCGCATTCATTGGTTCATGGGGAAAGTTTGTAGATCCGGGACAACCACAGGGGGAATGTCCTCTCCAAAATAGTGCTTCAACCTATGTCCATTCACTTTGAAGTTTGGCCCGTTTGTTTGAGATAATTCGACGGTGCCATATGGAAAAACTTTGGCAATGGTGAATGGACCAGTCCAACGGGTCTTAAGTTTCCCCGAGAAGATCTTCAATCTAGAATTGAAAAGAAGGACTCGGTCACCAACGTTGAAAACGCGGTTCTTAATCTTTGAGTCATGGATCTTCTTTGTTTTTTCCTTGTAGATTAAAGAGTTCTCGTAGGCTTGATTACGGAGTTCATTTAATTCATTGAGTTGAACTTTCCGATGATCACCCGAAGACTTTAGGTCGAAATTTGCATGCTTCAAGGCCCAATAGGCTTTGTGCTCAAGCTCGATCGGGAGATGACACGCCTTTCCATACACGAGCTTGTAAGGAGTACACCCGATGGGTGTTTTGTAAGCGGTACGGAAGGCCCAAAGTGCATCTTCAAGTTTGTCCGACCAAGAGGCACGATTTTCACCTACGGTCCTCTCCAAGATTCTTTTCAAACCACGGTTCGAAACTTCCACTTGCCCACTGGTTTGTGGGTGATACGCGGTAGAGAGACGGTGAGTGACACCGTACTTAAGCATCACTTTTGCGAATTGGTCATTGCAAAAGTGCGTGCCGCGATCACTAATGATGGCACGAGGAGTTCCAAAACGGGCAAAGAGAGACTTTAAAAACTTCACCACTACTCGGGCGTCGTTGGTAGGTAGCGCTTTTGCCTCCACCCATTTAGACAAGTAATCGACCGCCACGAGTATATACTTGTTCCCTCGAGAAGACGGGAACGGCCCCATAAAGTCAATGCCCCATACGTCAAAGATCTCGCACACTTGAATGGCATTTTGAGGCATTTCATCTCTTTTAGAGATGTTACCATGACGTTGGCAAGAGTCGCAAGATTTGACGAGATCATGGGCATCTTTGTAAATTGTGGGCCAATAGAAACCGGAATCAAACACCTTCTTGGCGGTGTAGTTCGGGCCATTATGTCCCCCCGTGGGTCCATGATGACAAGCCTTGAGAATTTCAGCGGCTTCTTGCCCGTGAACACACCGTCGGATGACTTGATCCGCACAGATTTTAAACAAGTAGGGGTCGTCCCAGAAGTAGTGCTTAACATCTTTGAAAAATTTGTTCTTTTGTTGGGACGACATCCCTTTCACAACAAAGTTACCCGCATGGTAGTTTGCAAAGTCGGCAAACCATGGGGTACTCGAATCTCTATGATGAGATACCACATTAAGTGTCTCGAGAGGAAATGTTTCGCATATCTCCTTTTTCTCGAGCACATCTTGATGAGGATTTTCGAGACGGGAAAGATGGTCAGCCGCTAGGTTCTCTGCTCCTTTTTTATCACGGATTGTGATATCAAATTCTTGTAGGAGGAGAACCCATCGGATCAATCTCGGTTTTGCATCTTGCTTAGCAAGAAGATATTTGAGGGCCGAGTGATCCGTATACACTATGCTTTTGGACAAGATCAAGTATGGCCGAAACTTCTCGAAAGCATACACCACCGCTAGTAATTCTTTCTCCGTAGTGGTGTAATGTGCTTGAGCTTCGTTCAAAGTTTTGCTAGCATAGTGTATAGGCTGGAAATGTTTAGCCTTGCGTTGCCCCAAGACTGCACCTATGGCGAAATCACTTGCGTCGCACATAAGCTCGAATGGTAGGTCCCAATCGGGGGCAACTAGAATTGGTGCTTCCGTGAGCTTCCTCTTAAGAGTTTGGAAAGCTTCAATGCACTCACTAGAGAAGACGAAAGGAGTGTCTTTTTCAAGAAGTCGGGTCATAGGCCGGGATATTTTCGAGAAATCTTGAATGAAACGACGATAGAAACCGGCATGACCAAGGAAACTTCTTACTCCTTTGACAGTTGTGGGAGGAGGTAGCTTTGCAATAACATCAACTTTAGCTCTGTCCACCTCAATCCCTTTCTTAGAGATCTTATGGCCAAGGACAATGCCTTCTTTGACCATAAAGTGACATTTCTCCCAATTTAGACAAAGGTTCGTGTTTTCACAACGTTCAAGCATCTTGTCCAAATGGGAGAGACATGTTTGGAAAGAATTCCCAAAGACCGAAAAATCATCCATAAAGACTTCCATAGTCTTTTCGATCATATCATGGAAAATGGCCATCATACACCTTTGGAATGTACCGGGAGCATTGCATAAGCCGAAAGGCATGCGTCGGTAAGCAAATGTTCCATAAGGACATGTGAATGTGGTCTTTTCTTGATCTTGGGGGTCAATGGGTATCTGGAAGTAACCTGAGAAACCATCGAGAAAACAATAGTATTCGTTTCCCGCTAATCTCTCAAGCATTTGATCCATGAAAGGCAAAGGAAAGTGGTCTTTACGGGTGGCTTCATTTAACTTTCTATAGTCAATGCAAACACGCCATCCCGTAACCAATCGAGTAGGAATCAACTCGTTTTCATCATTTTCAACGACAGTAATGCCACCTTTCTTGGGCACACAATGAACGGGGCTCACCCAAGGACTATCCGAAATAGGGTAAATCAGTCCGGCATCGAGAAGTTTTATGACTTCCGCTTTGATGACCTCATGAATTTTAGGATTCACCCTTCTTTGGTGTTGAACCGCTGGTTTGGAGTCATCTTCCAGGAGAATTTTGTGAGTACAAAATTTCGGGTCAACCCCCTGGATGTCGGAAAGTTTCCAAGCAATGGCTCGCTTGTGTGACTTCAAAACCTTTATGAGAGCGGCTTTTTCATCCTCACCCAAGTCTTTAGCAATGATGACGGGTGATTTATTGTCATCCTCCAAAAATGCATACTCGAGATGAGGTGGTAAGTCCTTAAGTTCGACCTCGGGAGGATCATCAGATTTTTCAATCGTTTTGATTTCCTCTTTATGAAGTTCTTGAGGAGGGAGTGATGAGGGATCATCATTGAGCAACTTCTCGATGAGAAGAATATCTCCCTCGATGTCAATAGGGGCGTGATCAATTTCCCATGAAACTAAATCACTAGACAAATATGCTTCAATCTCCTCCGAAATAGAGTTACGTCCCTCAAACGGAGTGAGGGATGTGGAAGAGAGAGCAACGATGGGATCAACCGAAATGGGATTGCCACTCGAGAATCCAAGAAGTTCTTGAGAATATTCCCCCGACACAATGTCAATGACATCAATCATGTTGACGGAAGTGTCTTCATAACTAGGGGAATATCTCGTAACTTGATCGAGGTTGAAGGTAACGGCTTCCTTGTTTGACCTCAAAGTGATTTCCCCCTTATCAACGTCGATTAATGCACGACCCGTTTTCAAGAAGCACCTCCCAAGGATGAGGGGTACTCGGGGATCGGCATCAAATTCAACAACAACAAAGTCGGCGGGAAAATGGAAATCTCCAACTTTTACACAGACGTCCTCGGCTACACCTAACGGATGAGAACTCGTACGGTCGGCAAGCTCAAGGACCATACACGTAGGTGTAAGCGGAGGTAATGAAAGCTTCTTCCACAGGGAGTTTGGCATTAAGTTAATGCTCGCACCAAGATCGGCCAAAGCGGAGCATTGAACTAATCCTTGAAAATCACATGGGATGAGGAATTTGCCGGGGTCTCCTAGCTTTTCGGGAAGCTTTTTGAGGATAACCGCCGAACAATTCTCATTTAAAGAAGTTTTAGCCAATTCGGAAATCTTTTCTTTGTTAGTCAACAAATTTTTGATTGTCGGACCGAATTTGGGCATAAGAAGAAGAGCGTCCGCTAAACTAATCTCGAAGTGCAAATCTTGAAAGATTTGCATAAGCTTCTCCATTTGTTGATTAGTTTTGTCGCGGGCCTTTTGATCATTAAGCCTTGAAGGATAAGGAAGTGAAGGCTTAGGATTGGTCATCGGAACAACGGGTTCCGGAATTGGAGGTAAGTCGACCGAAGGTTGGACTTGTGCGGTACTTCGTGGGCTTGAGATATGCACCTCGTCCGTTGTATCCTTGGTAACTTGACTCATTGCCACAGGTGGAGGGGGCATTGGAGTCATAGGTCCATTGTGCGTCTTACCACTACGAGTGGTAATAGCATTCAACTCACCCTTAGGGTTGGGAATGGTGTTACTTGGAAGAGATCCTGAAGTTGAAGCTTGATTGTTTTGACTCATGAGAAGAGCAAGCACGCTATCGATCTTGCTATTTTGCTGATCAATCTTGCTACTAGTTGTTCTAATCTCAGATGTAAAATCATTCCTCATAGAGGTAATCTGATTTTGCATGGACACCATCTTAGCTTCATTGTTTTTGATGTAACTAACAATGTCAACGGAAGCTTGAGGAGGTGGAGCTTGAACAGTTTGTTGTGGAGCGGGGAATCGGTTTTGATTATAGTTCCCTTGATTTTGAGAACCTTGATTTTGAAAATTCCGATTCTGATTCTGATTAAACTGATTATTTCTGTTTTGATTGTTCTGATTTTGATTAAACCCAGGTGGTCCAAGGTAATTGTTAGAACGATAGCTTAGAAGGCTACGGTCCCCTTGCGGTTGGTAGGAGTTACCCCCCGAATTGTAGGAACCTTGAGCAGCATATACGCTCTCTTGAGTGAAGCCACCGGAGGCTGGACACTCGAAATAAGGGTGTGGACCACCACAAGTCTCACAACTTTTGCTCACGGTATTAACTTGTTGATTAGCATTTGTGTGATTCATTTTAAGCATGGCGGCGGATATTTCTTCCAACTTTTTGTTGAGAGTGGTGAATTCCGAAGATGGAAGGGCGGTGGATCTCGTTGACTCACTCCTCTCGGCAGAGGAATCCCAATAATTGTGGTGGGCAGTCATGTTTTCGATGAGATCAAAGCACTCTTCGGGTCGCCTTTTCATAAAGGTACCACCGGCAGCAGCATTGATTGTGTCACGATGTCTCAGTGTTAACCCGTTATAGAATGTATCTATTTGGGTGACAAGCAACATGTTGTGGTTCGGACATCGGTCAATTGAAAGCTTATAGCGTTCCCATGCCTCGAATAAGGACTCGTCGGGAAGCTGCCTAAAATTGCTTATTTCATTCCTTAGTTTCGTCACCATCGACGGTGGAAAATATTTCGCCAAGAACTTGGAGATCATTTCATCGAAACTATGGATTGAGTTCTTGGGAAGACGATCAAACCATGCAGTGGCATGAAGCGTCAAGGAATAAGGAAAGAGGTATAAGCGAAGGGCGTCATCGGAGACCCCATTTTGCTTCATACTTTGGGTGACAGTGAGAAATTTGTCAAGATGCTTGTTGGCATCTTCACCCGGTGATCCGCGAAATTGGCAAAAGCTCTGGACTTGTTGAATCATGTGATGTTTAAGTCCAAAGTCCGTGGCTTGGATGTCGACCGGGGCAATTGGACCGCCCCGTCCATTCATCGTGGGTTGGCAAAGCTCCTCCATCGTTCGGAGATCGGGAACTGGATTTTGTGGATCGGGTTGGACTTGAGGTCCTTCCCTTTGGATTCCAGACATGGTGGGATGCTCAACGGTACGTATCTCGGGTACGTTTTCCTTGTTAAGAATACGTCTACGAGCTTGCGAGCGAGTGCGCATACACTAGACGTAACTCTAAGAGACCTCAGAGTTAAGGAGAGAAATGGGAATTATGAAAATCTTTTAGATGAGAATGAGAATTATGAAGACGTTTTATAAAACTTGGGTGAGAAGAATCTTTATGGGTTTTCTGGTTCTGAAACGTCGATATCACAACAAAATCAATTAACACAAAATCGAGGCAAAACAACAGTGAACTTAACCAATAATCCAAGATGAATGGCTTCTTTGAAAAAGGTACACCAATCACAAGGACACAAAGGCAAGTTTTAAATCTTTAGTTCGGGAACTTATTATGGTCGCACCCCCAGTTAGGTAGTGCACTGCCTTGGTTTGCGGTGGTAATCTTTTAAGTTGTTATTATTAAAGAAAACGACGAGTCTTTTTGTATTTTTATTATTTGATACATATATAGAAATAAAAGAAAAATATTTTTGTGTTTTATACGTTTTTGGCTGTTTTTGGGTTTTTGGATTTTTTATAAGAAATTATGGATATATATATAGATGGATATGGATGATATGAACAAATGAGTGAGTATTCAAACAACTAATCTGCTAGACGAAAGACAATCAGCACAGCTCCCCGGCAGCGGCGCCAAAAATTTGATCCGCGCAAAACAGTCAAGTTTTCCTCTCACGCAAGCGTAAGAAAACTCAAAACAGCTTAAGCACGAATGCAATGAAGATCTGAGGAGTACAGTGTTTCCCCGGGTCGTTATGTCCCAGCGAGTTGTGCAATGGATTATCAAACGAATAGTAATCGAGGAATTTGAACGGATAAAAAGATTTGGATATGTTATTAACTACGGAAAAAGCCAACAAAATAAAAACGGCTTAAATGCAAATTAAAGGAAAAATAAAAAGATAAAATCTATTAAATAAACGCTATCACTATATTTAAAGTGATGAACGTTTAAAACCTAAAACGTACGTTTAAATTAAAAACTACGTTAACGTACAAAATAAAACGTGAAACTTACACAATATAAGTCCTAAAAATATGAAAAATACATTTTTACAATCCTAATGATAAAATAAAATTATTAGAAAAAGAAAATTAATTTTACAACTAATTATCTAATTATTATTAATTAAAAACTATTTTTAACTATTAAATAATTACCTAAAATACAAGAAATTAGGAAACAAAGCTAGAAAAATAAAATTATGAAATGGAAAAGTCTAAAATATCAAACTAGAATTTTAAAAACTATTTTTGTATTTTTCTGATTATTTTTCTATTTTCTATGAATTTTAAACTATTAAAAACTAATTAAATTATTAAAAATTACAAAATAAACTATGAAAAATATGGAAAATTACTTTTTTTACTTTTTATATTTATCTAAACCTAAGAAAATTGAAAACTTATTTTTTTGAAGCTTTTCTTAATTTTTTGTATTAAATGCTATTTAAAAATGCTTAAAAACTAGTTTAAATCAAGAAAAATAGCAAAACAACTTGGAAAAATCTGAAATTTTCAGGAAAACTCTAAAATGATATGAGGAAGCTAGGAAAATTAGAAAAACAGGGTGCTATGTGGAGGAATTAAGAACTGCTTAACAAGTGCTTATTATTAAGTAACCCAAAGAAGCCAAATGGACAATTTAAGCTACCAACTGTTTACCAAAGCTATGATAAGCTAAAATGACCAATATGCAATAAGTATCAACAAGCTACAGCTACTAAATCACAAGATGCTAAGATTTGAGGTTTGAGCTTATAAAAGCCAAAACAGTTTCTGGGGACTAACTTCAAACACTAGCACAAGCTTCACAATAAGCTCAAAAGGAAAACTATGAATTGGGAGATGTTCTAGACCTGGTTGAGATTGATTGTACCAAAAAATCAGACAATGATTAGCTCTATTGAGCCCTGTGCATCTTGCACAAATTCTGAGAAAAACCTCAGTTATACTGAGACAGTGAGCAGGGGAGTTTAAGCCCAAAAGAGGAGCTTATTTGAGGCTTAAAGAAAATTTTCAAAAATCAATAAAAATGGTAATAAGCAAATAGACCAGTTGAAGTTTCTAGAACACCAAGCTTCACTTGATAACACCCAGAAATGAATCAATGAAAATTCTTTCTAGTTGGGAACAAAACTGACTTTTGCACATATTTGACTTTTATAACAGAAAGAAAAGTTGACTAAAACCAAATTTGAGCTTATGATTCTAACTGAAAATGATGCAGTAAGCAATCCTAAAGCTATTTTGACCTTCCCCTGTGATTTACGAACACGATGCAAGCAGTTGTATGCCTAATCTCAATCTGTTGTGCAAATCAAATTAGTGCAACTGTAATTTTGACTTTAGTGATTAGAACTTGCAATTTCAAGACTCTTATGAGTTCAAATAGCCTATTTAAGTCTAACACTACTATCCTCAATTGCTGAACTAACCTACAACTCAGAAGTTACCCCTATGCCAAACACTACTTAACTAACTGAAACACAAATTACACTACCTGAGACTAAATACTACTCTATAGCAGGCTTACTCTAAGATCTCACAACCAATTAAGCTCCAATTAATGCCATAATAATGAGTGTATCCAACAGATTATAGCTAAACTACTTATGCAATAAAACAGTGAAATGAAAGGGATAAAAAAAAAAGAAAGACATATCCAAACTACTTACAAGGTACTGTTGAGGCTGCAAGGTCATGAAATCAATAGAACAGTGAAATAGCCACTATCCAACCCAATTTCCAACTCTGTACTATCAATTAAGTGCCATGGTTGACTTTCGTTGACCAACAACCAATGTTGGTTGAAACCGAATGCTAAGCTCTCTTAAAGCTGTAAAGAGCTTAAGTGAGCTTCTTTGAAACTGAATAAGCTACTTGGAGCTTAAGTATAAGGACTTTGAAACTGAAATTCTTAACAGTGATTCATAGAATAAGAATTTTTAAAACAACTTGAATTAATACTTTAAAATCAGTTTCAACACACTTAACTAACTTGAATTGATACAAGGAAACACAAGATTACAGTTTAGAACTCAATTAAAAACTTAAACATAAAAACGACATACATGTAAAAAAAATAAAAACTAACTACCCGTTGCTTCTCCTTCTTCTTCCCTTTTTATACATCAAATAGCATCCTCTCTCTCCTCTGACTGATTCCCAGCAACAATTCTAGCCATTGGATGGCTAGAAATGATCTTGGCCCTTGACTTGGTTTTTGGCGGGAAAAATCCATTTGACCTGTTTATACTGTTCTTAGCTACTAGGGGGGGGGTGAAGTAGTCGTGATGATGAGGGGGGTTGAGGAGTGAAGGGATAAGGCATGGGTGAGATGGGATTGGTGTTGGGAGTTGCAGAGCAACTTGGAGAAGAAGGGATAAGGTATGGCGGGTACTGGATGTTTGACTTGGTTTGACTGACCAGGCCAAAAAGGGTGGCAGGGGTCAAAATGATAAGATGGCAGGGGTCAAAATGGGTGAAGGGGTCATTGGATGTTTTATTAATTCAAGGACTTGTTTTGTAATTATCCAATTCATGAGGGACCACACCTGCCAATTTTGAAAAGTTTCTCCAAGGACTAAAAGTGACAAGTATCAATAGTTCAGGGACCAAAGCTGTCATTTTCACATTTTCCAGGGACTAATTTTTGCCAATTTTCAAACTTGGAGGACCATTTTTGTAATTTTCTCAAACTTTTGATATTTTTCACCAAAGGACTAAATTTGATAACTTATGATTTAAAAAGGACCTTTGGTGACTTTTCTTTTGAAATTATGTACCAGGGACTGTTTTTGACAACTTTTGATACTTGGGGGACTAAAACTGCAATTTTTGCAAATTTGATACATTTTTCATCTGATTTTGATATTTTTGAATTTAAAACACATAAAACACTGATTTGTGATATTTTGATCATTTTGATGCGTTTCTGAGTGTTTTCAGATGAATTTGCAGTTTATTTTGTACAAAAATGATGAGTATTTAGACACTCATCAAACACTTACTCCAAAAAAAAAAATTTTTTTTGGCCAAAAACGGGGGAATTGGTATAATTATATGATAAAATTCGTGAGAATTCCCCCCCACACTTAGAAATGAATATTGCCCTCAATATTCAAAGTACCGGCGGTTATGCCGAAACAAAGAACGTAAAAGGGAAATACTACGGCCATTATTTAGAATGTTTTTTTTTTTTTTTTTTTTTTTTTTTTTTTTTTTTTTTTTTTTTTTTAGAGAATGAGAATATACAACAGCGTGGGGAGACTCCCCCACACTAGGGTGGTACACACGGGTGAAAACCCATGTTTAGCTACTGTTTTGGATTACCGAGTCGCTAGCTTGACTCGACCCCGAATTCATTTGTTCTTGGGGAAAGTAACGTGGAAAACCAATCTCAGTCGGCCTTTCGTTCACAGTGTTAACAAACATATGAACATCAGAAAGTTCCACACCGACGAGACACAACCGCGGTATTGTTAATAGTAAAAACTATTAAGAATGATACCGGGGTCAAAGATGGTGTCCTCATTCCCGGAAGAGAAAAGGGAAAGAGCAACCACACCATCTGTGAAGAATGGAACAAAGATATGCATGACAATGCAAGTCCATTCCTCATCAGAAAGAAGCAAATCACCATTTTTGACATTTTTAAGCTTAAATTTGAAGCTTATATGGTGATTGTCAGTAAGATGTCCGGGAGGGAGGGTGTGAAATGGTTCTTCAATCAACAGACTTTCCAGAAAAAGGATGTCTCCCTCCGGATCCAAGTAAGTGTTATCAATTCCTGTAGGAATTGACTCATCACTAAGAAATGCATCGACTTCATTCCAAAAGTTGTCATCTTCCTCATCAGGAGTGAGAGAAGGAATGGAAGAGTCGGGAATAAGACTGGAAGATGATGGATCATTTTTGAGCAATTCATCAATGGGAAGAATGTCTCCCATTGGATCACAAACATCATCATCCAACTCAGATGAAACTGAAGAGAGTTTGGTTTCATCCACAGAGTTAACAAACTCGATGCGACAAACTGATTCCGGAGGTGGGACAAGTGGTGTGCTCTTAGAGCTAGCAGTTTCCACCACTTCCGATGAAGTCTCCGAATCTAGATCATCATCATCATCAAGAACACTCTTGACTTCCCTGGTACAGCTTTCAAACCATTTGTTTGAGCCAGGGGTGATTTTCAAAGCTTTGAGCTCAGCACGTTTTTGAAAACTCCTCTTAACCGTGAAATTTGAGAGTGTTGCATTGAATCTTTCAGATTTTTGATCAATTGTGGCAACACTCTGTTTGTACAGAGGTTTGGAGTTCTGGTTGATATTTAACGTGAGCTCTTCATTGTCAACCCGTATGGTCAACTCTTCAGCGAACACATCAATCAGAGCACGACTCGTTCTCAAGAAAGCTCTCCCTAAGATGAGGGGAACTCTAGAATCTGCATCGAAGTCTACTACAACAAAGTCAGTAGGAAAGTGAAACTTTCCCACTTTCATCACAACATCCTCGGCTATCCCAAGTGGACGAGTTATGGTACGGTCCGCTAGCTCGAGTGTCATACAAGTGGATGAAAGTTTAGGAAGAGACAGTTTCTTCCATACTGAGAGTGGCATGAGGTTAATGCTAGCGCCAAGATCGGCCAAGGCGGAGCATTGAAACATCCCCAAGAAATCACACGGGATTAAAAACCGGCCAGGGTCTTCAAGCTTTTCGGGAAGCTTATTAAGAATGGCCGCTGAGCATTGCTCATTTAGAGGGGTTTTCGTCATCTCAGACAACTTATCTTTGTTGCTCAGTAAGCCTTTAAGCGTGGATGAAAATTTAGGCATTAGAACGAGAGCATCAACGAACCTTATATCAAAGTGAAGCTCATTGAAGATTTGGAAAAATTTTTCCATCTGCTCTTTGTTTTTGTCTTTGAGCTTCTCATCATTCATTCTTGATGGGTAAGGAAGCTGACTAGACTTTTGAGCCGGGATGGAAGTGTTTTCTGGCTCAGAATGTGTCTTCGGAACTTCGGGTTCCGGACTTAAAGGTTGGACTACCGAAGGTTGGACGTGTGCGGTACTTCGTGGGCTTGAATAATGCACTTTGTCCGTTGTCTCCTTGGTAACTTGACTCAATGCCACAGGAGGAGGGGGCATAGGAGTCGAAGGTCCATTGTGCGTCTTACCACTACGAGTGGTGACGGCTTTCAACTCGGCATTTGGATTAGTAACTGTATTGCTTGGGAGTCCTCCAGAAGATGATGAAGCTTGGTTCGTATTCATGTTCATGAAACTGCTCATCATATTCTTCAACTCATTTGTCTGCCGAGACATTGTGGTATCAATTTCCTTCTTCAGCTCAACCCTCATGTTATTGATCTGAGTTTGCATAGAACGTATGCTTGACTCAGTAACTTTCATGAAGTCATTTGGTGGGGGAGCATGAGAAGGTTGTTGATAACTTTGGTGGTTTGGAGCTTGATATGGTGGGTTGTAATTGTTCCTGTTTTGATTATTGAAATTTTGTCCTTGATTTGGAACAAAGCGATTTTGATTGCCATGGTTTTGCATAGGAGGAAAACCAGGTGGTGTCATACCGCTAGGTGCACGGTAGTGAGGATCAGCCTGTGGTCGGTATTGATTGTGGTTTACCGAAGCTACGGGAGCTTGGTAAAAGGAAGCATCGGTTGCTTGACAATCATAATACGCGTGTGGACCACTACAAATTTCACACACCTTGTTTACGGCTTTGACTGGTTCCGGCTTATGAATCTCGCTTTTGATTTCCTTAACATCCTTAATCATACAACGGATGGCATCCGTTAGAGCTGCTATCGGAGCAGCTAACTCAGAAGAGTTATTGGATGAAGAAGCAGGAGTGTTAGGAGTATTGACTTTGTTGCGAGAAATAGGAACTTTTGATTTTTGCTCGCAAATCTCAATTACATCTTTAGGCTTACGATTTAAGATATTTCCCCCTGCGGCTGCATTCAAGGAATCTTGATCGTTACCATTCAACCCATTGTAAAAGATATTGATTTGTTGAAGCTCCGTGAATCCATGGTGAGGGCATTTCCTGAGGAGATCTTTGAATCTCTCCCACGCCTCTCCAAAGTTTTCATCGAAATTTTGACGAAATCCAGAAATTTCATTTTTTAGATTAGTCGTCTTTGATGGAGGAAAGAAATGATTGACAAACTTTTGAACAAGTTCCTCCCATGTTTCGATGGATCGAGGGGGTTCTTTTTCCAGCCAAATCCGGGCTGCCCCCTCAAGTGAGAATGGGAATAGCATCAACTTGATGACTTTCTGTGGCACATCCTTGTAATTGATAGTTGAAGTCAACTTGTTAAACCAACGGATGTGTGCATACGGGTCTTCACGATCAAACCCGTGGAATTGATTTGTAGACACAAGTGTGATCAAATGTGTCTTCAATTCAAAGTGATCAGAGTTGATTACTGGTAGAATGATGGCATCTCCATAACCCTCGGTGGGTGCCTGGAGCATTTCCGCCATAGTACGTTCGTCTGCCATTTTGTTTGAAATAGTACGAATCTCGGGTTCGACTATTTGGGCAGCACGTCTACGAGAACGTCGTCTAGGAATGTCTGCTAGATCACGAAAAGGACTCAATGATCTAGAAGAACGAGTGCGCATGCACTAGAGTTAACTCTAAGGGATCTCAGAGTTAAGAAAGGGAATTATGAAATTGGTGAAAATGGGGTAAGGAGAATCTTTAGGGTTTTCTGGTTCTGAAACGTCGATATCACAACAAAATCAATTAACACAAGATCGAGGCAAAACAACAGTGAACTTAACCAATAATCCAAGATGAATGGCTTCTTTGAAAAAGGTACACCAATCACAAGGACACAAAGGCAAGTTTTAAATCTTTGGTTCGGGAACTTATTATGGTCGCACCCCCAGTTAGGTAGTGCACTGCCTTGGTTTGCGGTGGTAATCTTTTAAGTTGTTTATTATTTAAGAAAACGACGAATCTTTTTGTATTTTTATATTTGATACATATATAGAAACAAAAGAAAAATATTTTTGTGTTTTATACGTTTTTAGCTGTTTTTGGGTTTTTGGATTTTTTATAGAAATATATATAGATATAGATAGATGGTATGAACAAAGAGTGATTATTCAAATCACTAATCTGCTAGAAGTAAGACTATTAGCACTGCTCCCCGGCAGCGGCGCCAAAATTTGATCTGCGCAAAACCGTCAAGTTATCTCACGCAAGCGAGCCACTTGTGAATGGCTAGCTGTAAGAAACTTAAAACAGTTCAGACGCAAATGCAATGAAGTCCAGGAGAGTATAGAGTCTCCCCGGGTCGTTAAGTCCCAACGAGCTGTGCGAGAATAGTCGAACGTTTTAGTGATCGAGAAGATTTGAATGGATACAGAGATTTGATTTATGATTATAACTACAGAAATAGCCAACAAATTACAGCGGCTTAAATGCAAATTAAAGGAAATCTAAAAAGATAAAATCTATTAAATAAACGCTATCACTAATATTAAAATGATGTTTTTGTTCTTTTTGTTTTAATAAAACTTAATTAAAACTACGTGACGTACAAACAAAAACGTGAAACTTACACAATATTAAACCTAAAAATATGAAAATTATATTTTTATAAACCTAATGATAAAAGAAAATTATTAGAAAAATAAAATTAATTTTACAACTAATTATCTAATTATTATTAATTAAAAACTATTTTTAACTATTAAATAATAACCTAAATTACAAGAAATTAGGAAATAAAGCTAGAAAAATAAAATTAAGATTTAGAAAAATCTAAAATATCAAACTAGAATTTTCAAAACTATTTTTGTATTTTTCTGATTAATTTTCTATTTTCTATGAATTTTAAACTATTAAAAACTAATTAAATTACTAAAAATTATAAAATAAACTATGAAAAATATGGAAAATTACTTTTTTTACTTTTTATATTTATCTAAACCTAAGAAAATTGAAAAATTATTTTTTTGAAGCTTTTCTTAATTTTTTGTATTAAAAGCTAATTAAAAATGCTTAAAAACTAGTTTAAATTAAGAAAAATAGCTAAACAACTTGGAAAAATCTGAAAAATTCAAGATAAGCTTGAAATAATATTGAGAATCTAATAAAAATGGAAAAACAGAGGGCTATGTGTAGAAAAATGAAACTGTAGTCCAAGTGCTTATGTAATAAGCACTTGAAATAAGCACAAGGTAACAAGAGTGCACCCAACTGTTACAGAAGTTATACTATGCTATAAGTACCAAAATAAACTAAAAACAACTGCTTTAAACCACTGAATTACAAGATGCTTATGATTTGATAATTTGAGCACAAGGTACCAAAACAGATTTTTAGTGCTACTTTGTAGCTCAAAAATAAGCTACCTAAATAAGCTAACTCAAAACAAAGAGTAGGGACCTGAAGTAGACCTGGCTAAGACCTCATGATCCAAAAACCAGACCTATACAAGCTCAGCTGAGCCCTGTGCAAACCTTGCACCAAACTGAGAAAAAGCTTAGTGAATACTGAGCTTGGAGCAGGGCAGTTTAGGCCTAAAGTAGGAGCTTATTTGGAGCTTATAAAAAAATTGTAAAATTCTACAAAAATGCCAATAAGCAAGAAGACCAGATGAAGTTTATGAAACCACAGATTTCACTTGATGAGACCCAAGGGTTAGTCCAAGAAAATTCCTTGCAGTTGGCTCAAAACTAGCTTTGTGAGTTTTTTGACTTTTGAAGAAACTTGGACAGTTGACCAAAGTGAACTTTGAAACCAATTTGTTGACTGTTATTGATGTTATATGAAGTAATTAGCCTAATGCAAGCAATGTTACAAACTTCTAAACACAAAATAAGGATTTACCAATCCTAAATTCCAACAGTTTTAAAGTGAGACAGATTTAAGTCCAATTTTGACTTTTGAAGTGGAAGGCACCAAATTGTGACTGAAATGAGTCAAAGGAAGCTAAACAAGCATGGCAAAACAAGTTCTAACCACTGATCAAGCTTCAAAGACAGTTTAACCATCTAATCCAAACACCTCTTTAAGTTACTGTTTTAAGCTCAAAACAGATTTGAACAATGAAACAACTGATTTAATTATCAAATTCACTTAATAACACTTAAATACTTTTATTAGAACAGATTTTAACATGTTTAAACTACAATTGCAGATATTGCATAAGAACTTGAAAAATGCTTACAAGTTGTCCCAAGCCACTATGGCTAGCAAATTGAGAACCATGAACCACTACCCTATCAATTCCAACCCAAGTACACAAAATCAACCCATTTCAAACTCTGAACCATCCCAAATCCTTCTGCATCAATTTTTTACTCCATTTTTGACTTTTGTTGACCAAGGATCATAATGAGTTGAAACTTGAATGTTAGCTTGTACACAGCTATGCTAAGCTCATTTAAGCTCAATGAAACTGATAAATGAGCTTATTGAAGCTTTTGAATGAGATTCTGATTTTGAAAATTTCAACAGTAATGCAAATTTGTGGAAACAGATAAAGACTTGGAATTAATGTTTAAAACTTGATAATACTGCAATAATAACTTGAGTTTAACACTTGGAAATAAAAACTTACAGCTTTAAGATTAATCTAATACATTAGTAATAAAAACGAAATAAGGATATTTTAAAACTAAAAACTACTACTTCTCTTTGCTCCTTCTCTGCTCTTTTATGCTCCAAAAATGCTCCACGTGGCCTTCTGAGTGTTTCCCACCACTTTCTGAGCCAATAGGAGAGCTTTGAGTGTTATCACATTTTTGGCGGGAATTGGAGATTTGACCTGTTGACTCTGTTATAGCACTAGGGGGGGGGGTGGCATTTAATGTGGAGGTAAGGTGATGATGAGGGATGGGTTTTGGGGTGAAAAGGTGAGGTGATGTGGGAATAATGCCTGAGTTGCAGGATCAAGTGGGAGGTTGAAGATAAGGGTACAGTGGGGGCGGGTTATCCTGCTTGTTTGACTTTGGGTTGACCAGGGTTCAAAATGGGAAAGACATGGGTCATTTTGTTTAGGCAGGGGTCAAAAGGTTGGTAAGGGTCCAAAATTAGGTTTAATAGGTTTAATTAATCAAGGGACCTTTATGTAAATTCTGAAATTGTAGGGACCTGTTCTGCCAAATCATCAAACTTGTTCCAAGGGCTGAAAATGACAAGCTTCAAAAGTATAGGGACCAAAATTGCCATTTTGCAATTTTCCAGGGGCTAATTTTGCCAATTTTCAAACTTGGAGGACCATTTGTGTAATTTTCTCAAACTTTTGATATTTTTCACCAAAGGACTAAATTTGATAACTTTTGATTTTAAAAGGACCTTTGGTGACTTTACTTTTGAAATTATGTGCTCAGGGACTGTTTTTGACAACTTTTAAAACTTGGGGGACTGAAACTGCAATTTTTGCAAATTTGAAATGTTTTTCATCTGATTTTGATATTTTTGTCATTTTGATGTGTTTCTGAGTGTTTTCAGATGATTTTGCAGTTTATTTTGTACAAAAATGATGAGTATTTAGACACTCATCAAGGGGAGACCTCAGTAACCAATTGAGTAGCTAGCTCCTAGAATGTGAGGGGGTGTATTGCACACACGCACCACATCACCAGAACGAATCAATCAATATCAATAACAGTAAAGTACAAATCTATGATGCATCCATACGCCCCCTGCAGAACAATAGTGGCCATAACAATAACAGTGAAGCGCGCATAATCAATACAATATGGGGACGGTGTGGAACATCACTCATCCACACTGGAGTCATGCCATTGGTGCATTAATGACACGGTCATGTTACCTTCATGTCTAGGATAACAATATTTGGCTCGGGTATCAATCTGAAGGGTCAGACAAAGGTCCACAGTGTAACAATATATAAGTCTTCAAAATCAAAGGTTGAGTATCAATAGTTCACAATTCAGAGGTTCATAGCAATAGTCCAATATCAAAGTCCAATATTAAAGGTCCAGTAACGGAGGTTCAGTAACAGTGGTTCAGTAATAGAGGGTCAATAGCAAAGGTTCAATATTAAAGGGTCAATAACAAAAGCACCATAGCAATGGAATATCATAAGCGAAACAAAGTCGAAGGATTAGAAAGTCATGAGAAACCCCTACTGAAAAGGGATAGAATATATGTACCTCAATTCGAAGCAAGCAAAAATAGGAAAGTAAGGTCACACGATGAATCAATCCCGCCGTCTGGAACCTATGAATTAGATAACACTTATTAAGATCAGATTACTCATTTAGACGGCTTTCCATTTTAGCAGGTTTCCACTTTTAGTAACTTTCCATTTTAGGTAGCTTTCTATTTTAGGCAGGTTTCCATTTTAGGCATGTTTCTATATTAAGCAACTTTCCAAAAATAGCAGGTTTTCGTAATTAGTAAGTTTAGCCATTTATGATGTATTTAATGTCATATTAGGTTAAATGATGGAAAAATAAGTGTTATTATAATTAAAGGATCATTTATGCCAAGTTACACAAGTTTAAGGTCTAAACCGTCATTATTACAAAGTATAGGGTCTTAAGTGTAAATATAGCCATTTACTCATTTTACTCATTCAATACTTTTAATTTTCATCTTAACAAGTCAACCCCTTAAGTTTATATAAGTCGTATATGGGTATACAATTTAGTCCTAGCTTTCAAATCATGTATTCCATTTACGTTGTAAGCCATTTAAATTCGATTAATACAAGTTTGCATGACCCTAGGTGGTTACCTTTTTATTGTCGAGACATATAACCCCTAAACAAACCATACGACATAATAAACAACCAAATGAAGCCCTAGTTTACGATTATTCATTTAAGCTTTATTAGTTCAAAGTTACCCGACCCCTAAGTGATCCCTTTTTAATGTCGAGACCCATATTCCACAAAAGCAGCCATTCGACACTATAACAGCCCAAACGAAAACCCTTGTTTCATGTACTTCTTAACCAATTATAACTTGATGACGATTAAGGATTTTAAGTAGGTTCATGCCAAGTTTAATCTATTCCATTCGACACCATTAATACCAAGTGTACACACATGACATAAACAAAAGGAAGCACATGTCGAGAGCTCAAAATCAGATTCACAACCATGTCATAAAGTATACATTTAGTCGACATATATATAGAGTTTTTTTCATGATTTTATGTAGTGTATTACTAGGTTTTCATATCTTAGTTTTAACATTTAATGTGACATGTTTTATGCGATACAAGAAGCATGCGCATGGCTGTACATAGCCACGACCAGATTCAGAATCAAAAGGGAAGACGAGGTCATGAAGGTTACCTTTGAGTCATGCAAAGAAAGGAAGAAAACGAAACTAAGATGAAGCGAACCAAAGCACCCCTTTGTGCTTCTAAACCCCACGACCAGCAGCAACTATCACGCCCAAGAGAATCCACGACAAGGCCTCCTTTGGCTTAGAAACCCATGACAAAGCAGCCAAGTCCCACGACAGCAGACTCCTTCAGCGCACAACGTCCACAGCAGCCTTGACAACTCGTTGTGAATCCCTTTTTGTTGCTTGGTCGATCAGAAGAGATGGGAAAGCAGCTTGCCGTCATTTTTGCATTAGGGTTTAGGTGTGATTCAGTTTTATGGAGGGTGTAAAAAAAGGGAGGGATATATGTGGGTTTGGTTTTATTGCTTTGCCGACACTTTTCTTCTTAGGGTTTTAAGGTGTTTATCTTTGAATGAGATATTGTGATAATTATGAGGTATATTGAGATAATTGGGGAAGGTAAATGGGACATTAAGTTAGGGGTGTAAAATGGGGTGTAGGTGTTTGGCTTGGACGAAAATAGGGAGAGATTTTAGGAGGCCAAATCAATTTGATCACTTACCATGTTTACCATATTTAGTTTCTTTTGTTACAAGTTTTTTTTTAGAAAGGCAACATAACATTAAGAACCCAAAAAAGTAGAAATACAATACAAGGCGCCTCATCTCAATTAAACAAGATGCTTAAAAGAGAGAAAGACCCTAAAGAAAGGAGATAACAAATAAACACAACTAGCACCTAACAATCATGAAAGAATTATCTCACACTAAAAATAACCCAAGTGACCCATGCAACACAGCCAACTAGAACTACATAAGGATAAAAATAATCCATATATAGCACAAGTCAACAATGCCAACATGGATAACATGAATGAGTATCACTTAATTTCCAACCAAACAGTAGCATTATACTACTCCAAAGACCATGTTACAGCAGGACAACATACCCACTGTACGAAAGTAGCCAATGGAAAACTCACTTAATTTCCATCCAGACACTGTAGCATAACTTAAAATATGAACCCACACTGGATCCAATACCTGGTGCCTCACTATATAATTATGACTTTGTAAATCAATGATTCTCACAAACCAATTACTCGAAATACTGCTGCTGCAAACGTGCATACCAAATGTTAATGTTGATGAATCTTTCGAGGATCTCGAAGCCACTGTTGCCAATCTATCGCTTTGTATTTCTTTGATCTTCTCACTATCCATTCAAAGCTTTTGAGTTGGATATCTTGTAGAATCTTATTAGCACTTGAACTTTTATTGCCAAACACACGAGCATTTCTTTCCTTCCAAATGAAGTACCCACAAGTCCATATAACCGCTTGCCAAATATTAGATAGAGAAGTAGGAATGTTAACGTTCCCACTATGAGATAAAACATCATCAATAGTAAAAGCGCTAACAACCCCCACCTTCCACCAATCAAATAGTTTGGTCCATACGCTCATTGCAAAGTCACAAGTGACTAAACAATGGGCACATGATTCCACACTATCGTTGCAAAATGCACAAAGAACCGAGTCCAAGTCAATGCCTCTTCTATCAAGCTCCACACGAACCGGAAGTCTACCCTTACGCGTCCTCCAAACAAAAATATTGATCTTCTTAGGAATTAGCTTGTTCCAAAGCGTGTCGTGACCACCACTCTCTACTTGGAGAATCTTCTCATCAATCAAACCCGTGAGCGTTTTAACTTTAAAAACGCCGTCTTCATCGAGCATCCACCTCCATTTATCCCTACAAGTGTTAGAAATAACAACGCTCCGCAAAACCTCAATTAAAGCATCATATTCCCTACATACCCTACCACTAATACTCCTATTCCAATCCCACACCCAAGTCCACCCATTATTCACCCAATGACCCTTTTCCAATACGCTACCCTCTTTTCTACTATCTAAATGATACAATCTAGGAAATCTATCATGAAGTTTCCTATTATCCACCCATCTATCCTCCCAAAACCTAATATCCCTCCCGTCACCAAGCACCCCCAAACATGACGAAGAAAAATCTATCCCAACCCCGTCAATTTCCCCACCAATCCTAATAATATCGGCCCACACCCCCCTCGATACCCCCCCAAACCCACCATGACCACCACCTAAACCCTCGCAAGCCCCATGAATGCTTTTTATAATCCTAACCCATAGCCCCCCGCCCTCTGTCTTAAATCTCCACCACCATTTACCCAACAACGCTAAGTTTTTAGCCCGAAGAGAACCCACGTTTAACCCCCCTTCCCCAAAAGGAGCAAGAATAGTATCCCATTTGACCCAAGAGAGTTTTTTCCTTTCCCCAATCCCACCCCAAAAAAAAGTTTTTTCTAATACGCTCAAGATTTTTTATAACACTCATAGGCACACGGAACATCGAGAAATAATACAATGGCAAGCTACCGAGAACCGATTTTACCAATGTTAGACGACCCCCGAACGACATTGTTTTAGCTTTCCAATCGGCCAACCGCTTCTTGAATTTTTCCACCACTGGTGTCCACGCGTTCACCCGACCCATGTTTTCGCCAATTGGTAAACCCAAATAAGTGAAAGGGAATTCACCAATAACACACCCCATCCAACTAGCCATATCCCCCATTTCCTCATCGCTAACTCCCAACCCGTATAATTTACTTTTGTCATAATTCACCCGTAATCCCGATACCTCTTCAAAACACCTAAGTATACACATAAGAGATCTAGCATTCTCTTTATTCCATTCCCCGAAGAAAATGGTATCATCTGCATATTGTAGATGAGAAATCGTGACGTGATCCACCCCGACCTTAACTCCTCTGAAGATGCCCTTTTCCACCGCTTCATTCACAATCGAATTTAATCCCTCCGCCACCAAGATAAAAAGAAAAGGTGCTAGCGGGTCACCTTGCCTTACACCTCTCTCTAAACCGAACTCCTCCGACGGTGACCCGTTGACGAGAATGGACATTGAGGCTGATTTGAGACAAGCCTCCACCCATTTACACCATTTACTTCCGAATCCCATCCTTTTCATGATATTCAACAAAAAACTCCAATTTATACTATCGTATGCCTTCTCGAAATCTACTTTGAAGATTAAACTTTTTTCCTTTTTTTGCTTCAAGTATGCCATTGTCTCGTTTGCTATGATAACCCCATCAAGAATATATCTCCCTTTTATAAATGCATTTTGTACATCTCCCACCACGTACCCCACCACGCATTTAACCCTTTCTGCCAAAATTTTTGTGATAATTTTATAATAGCAACCTATAAGACTAATTGGGCGAAAATCCCCCAAGCCAATAGGGTCTTTCACTTTAGGAACTATGGTGATAAAAGAGGCGTTGCAACCACTTGAGATTTCCATAGACTCCCAGAACCACGTGATTGCCCTAACCAGATCCGTCTTGATAATATCCCAAGCTTTTCTAATGAACTTGAAATTAAAACCATCCGGACCCGGAGCTTTATCCCCACCACAACTGCGTACTGCTTCCCAGATTTCTTTTTCGTCGACCGCTCTTTCAAGACAACGTGCATCCTCTATTGATATTTTATCAATCCTACTACAACAAAATCTCGGCCTTATCCTCATTCCTTCGGAAAACAATCTTTTGTAATGTCTAGCCATCTCTGCTTTGATTATCTTAGGGTCTTCGCACCATATTCCGTTCACCACAAGCCCCCGTATGCTACATTTATTATTCCTCCTCTTCACATACGAGTGAAAGAACTTTGTATTCTCGTCACCCTCTACGTCCCACTTAAGTCTAGTTTTTTGTCGAAGCATACTCGCGTATTCCCTGTCTTTAATCTCCCATTGCTTTCTCGCTTCCAACCATGCACTTCTTTCATTTTCATTTAACGGCCTCTTCTCCGCTTCAAGCTCCCACTTCATAGCTTCGTTTTTATATTCGTCAATTTTCACTAGATGACCCCCAAACCTTTCTTTACTCCATATCCTAAGGGCCGCCTTAACATTCTTCAATTTGTCGCGAAATCTACAATCCGGTCGAATACTTCTTACGTCTTTCTTCCAAGCCTCCTCAATGACTTGATAAAAATCCACTTCCTCCATCCAAACATTAAATACACGAAAAGCTTTTGGACCGAAATCCAATTCCACGTCTTTTAAAACAATCGGGCAGTGATCCGATAATTTGCGATCCAAAGCCACGACCGATAAATTACTCCACAAATTGTAAAAACCATCATTCAACAAAAATCTATCTAACTTGCTAAATTTCAAGCCATCGTCACTTATCCTTGTAAATTTCCTTCCTCCCATTGGAATTTCAACCAACCTCATGTTATTTATGAAATCATTAAATTCACTCGCCTCTTTCAAGTTCACTTGAGAATTAATTCTATCGTCTCCACATCTTACCACGTTTAGATCTCCAAATACACACCATGCTCCTTGCCATCTATTCATCAACCCCGATAATCTATCCCACAGTGATGCCTTTTGTCGGGTCACATGTGGCCCATAAATACAAATAAGAAACACGTCCGCCTCTTTCCCCTTCCACGAACCCCTTACCGCGATAAATCTTTCATCACCGATCGCCTCTTTGCATGTTAATACCCTCTTGTCCCATATAAGTAAAATTCCTCCTGAGTTCCCATTTGCCGGTAATTGTGCGTACCCGTACCCATTACCACCCCATATATCTTCAACCCACTCATCATCAACTACATCAAATTTTGTTTCTTGTAGCCCAATCACGTCTGGCTTTTCATTCCTGATAATAGATTTAACCCACCCTTTCTTCCCACTTACCCCCATACCTCTAATATTTAATGATATAATCTTCATATTAAAACTATAACAATCGAAGAAAAGAAACATACCATATTAGCTTAATGGGCCTGCAACCCATCGAGTCCACCATCACCGCCCACCACTTCGCAAGGTTCTTTCTGTTCCTTATCATTTTCAGCTTGAATCCACGATACCCCTATCATCTCTCCAATTTCCTTAACTTGTTCAATGCTAATTTCACATTTATCATTGTCTTCGTCACTCCTGTGATTGTCCCCGAATTTAAATACCTTACTGTTGTCCCCGTCGGCCTCATAAAATTCTTTATAAGCATCCGAGATACCTTTTGTAACGTCTCCTAAACCCTCTACCCCGATTTTTCTTGCCAACTCCTTTGCTTTTCTCACGCTTCTCCTACCCACTTTCGCTTTAGAATTCTGAATTTCTGCATAAACCTTACCTTGGTTGAATGTTTTGTCAAAATTATCCTCGACAGTCCTATTTATTTGAACTGCCCTCCTCTTTTTCTTTAGCTTAGCTTCGGTATTTTCCATCGAACTAGTTGGCGACATCTCTCTTTTTTCTCTCCTAGTCGTTGTCTCGTCGTTTTTGCAAACCTTCGACTCACTCACCAGTTTTGCATTATTCACGTTGTTTTCGTATTTTTTTTTTTCGTCCAATTTGCTGTTGCTTTTTTCTTTGTCATGCCCGCCCTCCTCGTTCTCGTTTATGTTAACCATTTGTGGACATGGGCCTATGTTATTAAAATCACTTACAGTAGGCCCATTAACATTGTCCATACTTCGGTCCATATTGAGCTCCTTATCTTTTCCTTTACCAACATCTTTTTCCAACCCGTTATCTCCACCGTCACATTGAGGTACATTGTTGTCTTCTGTGGGTCCACATTTAGCATGCATGCCACCATAATTATTTATATTACGCTCCCCATGCGCCTCTTTATTTTCCCTATCTCCCTTTTTCTTGGAAACTTGCAATTCCTCATCAAATGTTTCTCTCACCTTAGTTTCCCCAGAATATCGTGATCCTTCGTCTCCCACACAGTTCCGTCCACCGGAGTTTTTTACTGGCCGACTGCCGTCCATCACGCTATCGTTATCTTCATCACTAGTATCTCCCTCGTCACTGCTCGAATCACCTTCATCATCCTTATTCTCGTCACTGTTCGAATCACCTTCATCATCCTTATTCTCGTCAATAGGCCGCCCTTCGTTTTCGCCAATCATATCAACATCCTCTTCTTCCGTCTTACCACCTTGCCTCGATCTCGAGCTTTCCAGAATATCGAACCTGGATATGTCTCTAATTTCCTCTACTACGGATACCTTGTGTGTTTTCCCTTGAACTTTGACACTGAGCTCTTCCTTGATAAGACCTTTGTTAATAGTATGTATGTGCACTCTCCCATATATTATACTCTGACTACCTTCCAATCTACAGTTGCTCGTACCTAATATAGTGCCGTGTAGTGCCGCGATCTTTTTGAACGTTTCTTCATTCCAGCACGAAATAGGTATGCCCAAAATATTAATCCAAGTCATTCGCCCCGCCGTACGGTTGATGGAACTACCTCTCCTTAATTTGTGTAGCCATCTTCTCAACCCGTGTTCCTTATCTTCCATCACATGTGTCGCCGTTTCCATGTTTTCCATAACCACCATCACTTCGAGGCCTCCTAACAGTTTCACTTCGACCTTATTAAATCCTTGTTCCGCACATAGAATGGGTAGTTTGTGCAAGAAACAAGCCGCTTTCACCTCTCCCATCACACTTCTACTCAACAGTTCATTGTTTAAGTCTTTATCTTCGATGATGATTGTTCTTCCATCTTCCTGTACCCCCATACGTCCTTCATTCATATCCCTGTTTTCATTCTGTTTTCGGAAGTCATTAGTGCCCATACCTCTTGCACCTTGTTGCATTTTTGTTCCCACTGTATCCTTATCTTTGTTTGTCCACTCCCTTCTTGCATTCCCCATGTTTACCACGTCGACAAAGCTTCGAGAGTCACGGTTGTATACAGTGTTACGATTGTGAACTCTTCTGCCATTCATATAGTTCTGGTCCATGTGGCCATCCTTCCTGTTTGTTTCGTTGTTTGCTCCAATACCACCCATCATTCCATTGCGTTCTCTGTCATAAGCACTGTATACTCTTAGGTATTCTTCCCCTATCTTAATCCTTTGTAATTGGCCTAGCAGTACGTCCACATCATTTACCAGCTTGTATCGCACAAATCCATATCTCTTCCCATTACGTAGTCGCCTTTGCACCATGAACATGTCGAATACCACACCGTATTTCTTGAATAACATCCACAATTGTCCCATTCCCCATGCCTCTGGAAAGTTGAAGAACATAAACGATACCGCCGAGTTATGTTTCCCACCGGTATAATTGGTCCCAAGTCGCTTGCCATTGTGTTGTACCCTATGTCCGAAATGCCTATCTCTCACGTTCTCACAAGTTTCTCTCATTTTCTCTCTCACACAGTATTTCTTAGTTGGCACTGTTTTATTGTGGATATTTGTGTTATAAGTGTTTAACGTATTCAATGAGATCGATGTGTTTACGAATTTTCATAATCATTAAACTTGAGGGCAAATTGGTCATTTAACATGTTTGAGATTTTAGGGTTTTACACCCAAAGAATACGTGCTAACATAAATTAGAAAGAGGGATTAAGATGCCGTTGTTAGTCGCCGAAAAGAATGTATGAGGTGGTGACAGTCTTTAGTCTAGATGAAATATGATTAAGCGAAAATGAAGAGCAATAGAGCAATAGCGGAGACTTATTTTATTACATTCATTATCTAATTGAGTATACTGCAATTCTGCAAAATACCTTTAAAAAGGCTTGTTTTTGGCGGGAATATATTTTTTTCTTTTTTCTTTTTTCTTTGTAGAAACTATTAACTTGACTGAAATTTTAAGTGGTCAAATGTCTAATGAAAATCATCCTTGAGACAAATGGTTCTTGTTTTCGTCAGACTTCTTACATGAGTCATCTTTAAGACGATTTTTGTTACGAAAATGATTGATAGACCTAAAATAAGATGATGTCATGCACATTTAGGCATTAAGTTAGGCAGTTTAGTTATAGTTTATGAACATAATGTTTTCTACCAAGAATAACAAACCACATGGACGTGATCTTACTATGTATAAAATGATAGAATACAAACGAGCTTTTATGCTCGTTTAGTTGAATGAGTGAGATTTATATCCATTGACGTTTGATAATGTGTTTGTACATGTTCGAACTTATATATATATTTTTTGAAATAATTCGAACATCTATATATGATCGATAAAATATAAATAACATATATAATGTTGTGTTGTTCAAAACATTCATATATAAACAGTAAAATATAATCAACATAATAATGTTGTATGTTGTTAATATTTCTTAATTAGTTTGTGTTTTAACATCTTTATAAACGAATATGGATACAAACAAGTTATTTTCTTGATGATACAATGTTACAAACATATATGGATGGATACAAACAAAGTTATTTTCTTGATGCACGAAATGTATAATTAAAGGGAAGTTTAATCAAGTATTCATGATTTCACGTCCATTCCTATATGTGTTCGTATTAAGTAAATATCTGATATCTCACATAAACGATATATGAATTTCAGATGGTATTAGTGATATGACGACTCGTTTAATCAATTTATTTTATCGATTCAACTAAGTTTAGTAATCACATGGTTTTGGTTCTCGAAACCACCACTTTAAAAAGATATCCCCGTTTGATGTGTGTGGGCAAAGAAAGAAAACTTTGATTAGCTAGAGTCAGTGGTCACCACCTTGTGAATAAAGTAGAATAAGTTGGAACTATTTAACAAAGAGAAACAAAATCAAATCATCAAGAAGAAGAAGAAGAAGAAGAAGAAGAAGAAGGAGGAGGAGGTATATCCGTATATATGTGGTAAGGATGTATGTAGGCAGCAAAGGGGTATGTACGTTGTTCCGTATGTGTAAAGACAGCAACCCTTTGAATAATAAAATAAGAGGTTAAAGGGTTAAATAAAAAAAAAATAAAATGAGATGATGCAAGGAAAGAAAAACATTCATGATGTCATAAATCCAAATGACATAATGTTCCTTGTTCCTATTTTGTTGAATTTGATATTGGAAGAGGAATTTTGACGAAATTTGCATGGTTGATCGGGTTTTGGACAAAGGGCAAAACTCGTGTTTTGCC
This sequence comes from Chrysanthemum seticuspe, assembly GCA_019973895.1. NCBI lineage: Eukaryota > Viridiplantae > Streptophyta > Magnoliopsida > Asterales > Asteraceae > Chrysanthemum > Chrysanthemum seticuspe. The sequence continues at coordinate 59,822,529 of BPTQ01000002.1, forward strand.
AATTTCCTTTTCTTGATATTTTGGCCAGGGTCTTTCTCTTTCTCCCCTAGGATTGTTTTTGGGCCTTAAATACTTTAGTTGTTTAAGTTTGAAACTTGTTGATTACAAATTTTGGTAAATAACTGTCAACACCAGGAACTCGGTTATATCATTGAGCGAATTCCACAATTGCCCCAAGATCAAAAGCTGATTAAAAGATTACCAAAAAAAAAGTGACTTTCACATTTGTCCTTAAGAGTGGAAACAAGCTCTCGGCTCGTTTATATATATAAAGCTCGAGCTCGTTTCGAGCCTAATATTTTGACCTCGAGCTCGGCTCGTGAAAATTTTTAAACGCTCGAGCTCGGCTCTGGCTCGACTAACTTATATAACGTGTTGAATAAAATAAAGCTTGAAAGCTCGTTAATCACACTAGGCTCGAGCTCGTTTATTTTTTTAAGATCGTTTATACTTGATTGTATGAATAGAAAATACATATACGAATATATTTTTAGGGCTCGTTTAGGCTGGCGAGCTTAATCGAGCTTTTTATAAAAAGCTCGGGCTCAAGCTTGATTAATTAACGAGCCTAAACTTAAGCTCGAACTCGGACTCGAGCTCGTTTAAGCTCAGCTCGTTCGAGCTTTTTACCGATTTGATCCCGAGTTTTTTACGAGCGGCTCGCCTCGTTTTCACCCCTATTTTCCCGATGCGACTTGTGTGACTCCAATAAAAAATTGACCCGTATCCTCTACGTGTTGTAAGAGTAATTTGTAAGCTAGTGTTGTATTTAATTTCTTGTTCGACCATGTGGTTAAAAGTTGTTCGACTTGCCTTTTTTTTTATCCTTATGTGAACAAAAGTTAAAAAAAAAAAACAATTAAATAATCAAAACTAACTATCACAACCACCCATCACGCCCATCACCGTCACCGCCCACCACCCTATAATGATATGTGGTTCCTTATAACAAACTAAATACACCCTAACTACAACATTATCTTACACATTACTTACACATGTAATTGAAGATTCTCTTAGAGGACACGTGTCAATTTTTTAATAGAGTCGTACCATAGTATTTATTTAAAAACACGTTACCAAATTAAACCTCTTTCATACCCTATTTACAAAAATGAACCTTTTTTCAGGGTTTTATAAAAGGGAATATATTATTGACTACAATTTTAAGCTAAATATGTGGGTCCTGATTCTTTTTGTGGGTCCATATTTTTTCCTGTTGGTCTCTGATTCATTATATGTGTATTTATTGTGAAGAATTGTAGCTAATTGGCTACAAAAATTGTAGCAAAGATAGCCCCTTTATAAAATGGAGCTAATAGAAAAGATTGAATCATAGCCATCCAAGCATGCATGACTTTAACCCCAATTACAAGTACCAAAATAACATAGCCAATAGAACTGATTGAATCATAGTCATCAAAAGGATAGAGGATTTTATTGTAGCCATCCAATATTTAATAAAAGTAACTTTTATTGTAGCCATCCAATATTTAATGGTATAGTAACTTTTGCAGGCATTAATTTCTTATTTGTATTCACTTTTGCATGGAGGTTGACTCAAGATAAGCATGATGAGTTCATTGTCAAACCTTATATGCGCATGAAAATAGCTAAAGCTCCCACTCATGAGTTTGTCAAACACCACATGTATGCGCATGAGTTTAATTGTCACTTTTATTTAATTTCTTTACTTTTTTTCTCCTTTTGGTCGCGTGCATAGACCTAGCGCGTTTAACATTTCAGATGCGCCAACAGTTTGATGTATGCTTAGCTATTTTCAAAGTAAATTTTAGGTGCACTTGGCGTGTTAACTAATGCGCGCAACAAACTTGAACCGTTGGATGAACGATGAACCACGTATAATATATCTGATGACTCATTGCCCAAAAGTTTATGTTTATAAAAGAGATAGATGTAGTTCATTTTCATAATCTACTGTTAAAAAGGTTTAATTAATTATTTTTCTCTTTATTAAATTATGGTTTTGGTTTTGCGACAAAAATGGGATTTGCTCTATTATCATTGGTCTTATGTTAAAGTGAAAATTATCTGACGGGACCATTCGGGAACTGTGTTATAAAACGAGGACCAATTTTTTTGCTTTTACCAATTTGGACCAATATTTCGTGACCCAAAATGGGTGTGGTCATGATGGGTGTGGTCACAAGATACCCATATCCACACCACAATAGACCACGTTTCCCTATTTTAAAGAAATAACCTCATCAAATATCACCCCATGGCCCACACCCATGCCACCACATATTTCCCATAAAAATGGGATGTGAGTCACGTAATATTAAAATATTGATAATTGGCTAGGATAGTGTGTCTATTTAATTAAGTATGACATATACATATATATATATATATACATATATATATATACATATATATATATATATATATACATATATATATATACATATATATATATATACATATATATATATATAGAGTTAGGATCAAATAAGAAGAAAAATTAAAATAAGAATGATAAGAAGAAACCACAACCACTCATTTCAGATGCACCTATAAAAATAGATGCATCTCCCCTTAAATTTCTCCATCCTATTTGAAATGTGTGGTTAGAAATTCTTCTTATTCTTCCTATTTTAGTTTTTCTTCTTACTGGATCCCTTCCCTATATATATATATATACATATATATATATATATATATATATATATATATATATATATATATAGGCTCCGGTTCCATTGAGAATGTTTTTATTTTGAGAAGATTGAGAAATCTTCGTTTGAGCAAATTGATTCATGTTTTTTATTTGATTCACAAGTAAACATAATTTTATGGTGAATCGAATCTATAAATCACAGATTTGATTCACAAATCATTGTTAAAATCGAGTTATGTTGATGATTCATTAAATTTGTACATATGATTCAGTATTCTACATATATCGCAAAATCGAGAGATTTTTAACATTGATTCAAATTTTTTTTTACACATTTTGAATTTTAATCACATTAAAAATAAATTTTACGCTTGAAAAACATGAATCAAAGTTAAAAATCTATCATTTTTGAAAACCTTCTCAAAATATAAACCTTCTCAATCGATCCGGATTATATATATATATATATGTACTAGTGTCAAAACCCGTCCGATGGATGGGTATGACTTGTGGTTTTTATTTTTATGATTTTGTGGATCAAATATATACTAAAAAGTAATTTAAAGTTAAATGAAAGGGTTAAGATATATAATTGATGTTACCATAATCCATTAAACGACTAAAAACAATTAAGTACTTTGATTTGTGGTTTTTATTTTTAGTATTTAGTATAACAAATATATAGTTCAAAGTTATTAAAAGTTAAATTAAACGGTTAATAAGTATAATTGATGTTACCATAATCCATAAAATAGCTAAAAGTAGGTAACTACTTTATAACATTTTGTTCTAAACAATATTAATCATGAACATCTTTTACATTTGATAATATTATTAACATTTATTATTATTATTTTGTTTTTGTTAATTATGTTTATTTAGTTATTGTATATAGGTGCTTTTAGTTGTTATTTTACCAAATTTCGATGATGTTGACGAATTTGAATTATCTGTATGGTTATATTTGATGTTTATTGTGATGAGAATATGTATGTATTGTAGGGTTACAAGTGAAGTTTTTTTGTTGATACCCTTTGTTTGTTAAGTGGTGATGTTTGTGTGTTTACCAGGAATAGGGAAAAAATGTTTTGGTTATATGGTTTTGATAATGATGATATATTCCTTACAAAGGTGGTATTCAAAACAGCGGCTTTTTAAGGATGCTCCAACTACCATTTAATTAGTTAGAGCAGTGTTAGAGTTTTTGTTCAGAGTTATTAAATTTTATTGTTTAAATTTGATATCATTAACTTCTTAGTTTACAATATAATTATATTCGGGTGTGTTACGTGTTTTAACTATTTTTTGATGACGTAGTTAGTATTTATATAAGGTTTTATTTTCAATAAGTTTTTAAACGAAATTTTATAAACCAAGATACACGATTAAGATTGCTCGAGTATATGTTTTTAGAATTCTCGTAATCTAACGATGTTTTATTTAATCAAATTTTTAAATCCTAGCTACTCTTTTTTTCATTTGATGAGTTGCATGAACATATAAAATAAGTGTTAATTTTGTTCCAATTTTTAGTGTATTTTTTTACAAACAATAGTGTATTTTTTTTACAAACAATAGATATGTGAAATACATTGACCAATAGAGCATTTCTTGTGTGCATCAAGAATGTAAATAATGATATGCATACATAATATAAAATATAAATCACAATCATAATAAATTATCACACTATTATTATCTACGTGAGTTATAAAGTTAAGTAGTGACTAAACTATAAAAAGAGTAACATAATTACATAATGCCTGAATTGTAACTACATGATTCAAAGTTAAATATAATTATGTACAATAGTAATGTAAATAAGATATATGAATATAAGTAGATGATGATGACTGAATTTCGAGTGAGCAACGCCTGGCAACTGATCTAACTTGAGTCTCTCCACGAGTGAATACTATTTTTTCATGGGACGAAAGTATTCCATCTGGTCTTCTCGTTAGACACTATTGTACATCACGTGAATCAATAGGTGTCATCTCATTAGATACATACTAATCTTCATATTCAACTAAGTTAACATTCAAAGGTGGAAGCAACTAAGTTAAATTAAAAATGAATCTGTTAAATAATTCACTACTTATAGAAGCTATATGTAATCAGATAACGTTAGCCTAAAAACAATAACCATGTATTTCCTTTATTAGTTCATTGTACCATGATTGGAGTTGTGTTAGTTATCATTACATTTTCATAAGGTTACGTAGTAGAATTGGTCACTGTTGATACCTTCGACACACCTAACCAATATCATAAAATGTAAATTGTGCAAACACATAAAACACCATAGCTCGGTCGATTTTATTGAAACTTCATGTCTAAAGTAATAAGATTTCACACAAATTCATACTTGTTTCCCCGTATCATATATTTTGACCCTAAAAAATTATTTGAATCTATGCAAAGTAAAAAAGATACTTCTGGTGTTTATAAATCTAACAATGACATAGAAGTATCAAACAAACCAAATCAGTTATGTTGCTTATAAATCTCATAGTCAATAAATTAAGTTATTTTCCTCTAAATTAATGTAAAATCATTCATGGGATTCTAATAACCAATCATCCCAAAATAATATAAAATTTTAGGCACCAATGTTAGTCCACACTCTACACCTACCCTTCGTAAATTAGTAAACCAACTGTGTATCAAAGACGTACCTCTACACTTATGCTGGTCTTGAATGATGAGACTATCAGTGGGTTAGCACAACTAACAAATCCCTCTGTACTTCCAAAAAGAAATACTGACCTGAAACCCATTTATTTAGCACATGCATAAAGGGCTGCAAATTTTCATCTCTGCACAAAAAAAGAAATACTGACTTGAATCAATTTCAGTTACACGTGGACACAGTCTTAACATGGCAAAGTAACCAGCTAAAGACATGCTTGACTCAAATATCTCAACAGCAGCAGGAACTGTGATGGACTGAGTGCATGAGTCATCATCCCTTATTATTGCTCTTTTTCTGACTTGATCTAGTGCAAAATTCCATGGGGTGGTACATGAACTGATAATGAATCTAAAAAGACATAAAAAACACAAAAAGGGATATTAGCTGACAATGGATAACAGAACTAAAAATACAAACAACATTGGCATTGGTTGTGCAGGTGGCTGGGCTTGTTGTTGTTGTTGGTTAGTAGCATTTTTGTAGGGACCTGAACCCAATGGTGGTCGATGAAGTACACTACCACCACTCTCACCAGATGCAAAACAGTTTAAAAAGAAAGATAAGATCAAGACTTACAATTGGAAATTAGGACAACAAAGATTGACTAATATTGTATTCATTATAGAACTACTTACCCCCAATTATAATATATGCATTTCTGCTCTTCACAGGTCCAATTGTGAAACTCGAGTATCCTGCTATGGCCCCATGAACTGCATTTTGAGTAATAAGTGTGCAATAGATATTATCTGACGCATTGCTTGGAACAACCAGAGTCATGTATGCTGGACCTGTAGAATAAGATAATTAAAGAAGAGTTTTTAACAATTTGAAATACCTGATCATAGAATGGAGCAAAGTCGTATTAATTAGGGAATTGGGTGATTTCTAACCCATTTAACCCGACATGCTTTTAATATTTTTGTATTAGTAAATGAATTAAATTTGCACATATTGTATCATTATAAACATTACCGATCAGGTCTGAAATTTAATTACGTCATCTGGTTCCTTCTCACGGTCTCATAGATAAGATTTTGCCTAAATAAAAATTTCTCGTTCAAACTTTCATACATATCTTTTGAAGATCCAGTGATTCATAGAGTGAATAATAAAGAGAAGTTAAACATCGTTATTGCAAGTTTTAATCAATTAAGACGATAAGGTGTTTGTTTTAAATTATAAATTAAATTTGAATGGGAAAGTTGACCAATAAAATTCTCATGAGTGCACATCAAATAGTACTGAAAAAACAGATTGACGCATGCTCTTTATAAAACACAATCCCAAACGCCCCCAATAAAAATGTGGTGGCGGGCATGACTTATAATTATCATTGACATGAGGCCACTAATAGTGTGATCATGGATCTTTACCTGTACCGAATTGGCAAACTCATTGAGAGAGAATGGGTTAATGCCAGCCACATACATGGATTCAGTCGGGTTACAAATTGTTGATCCTCCTGTTGCAAAATTGGCACCATGGCAATAGTCTGTGTTTATCATGTCTAGGTATGCACTCACGTAAGGTAGCCAGATGTACACCACTTTAACAAAACCAAAATTTTCACTTAAATAAGATTTTATGCTACATTTGATTTGAATTGCCTATATCTAACGAAATCAGACACTTCTTGTTAAAGCCTAAACTTCCAGCACTAAAAATAAGATCTTCAAAATAACGGATTTTCCTGAATCGAATTGTTACAGTTAATAAAAGGATCCGAAGTTCACTAATATAGGGGTGAGGTTAAATGGGTGTGGTTCAGACCGTTTTGACCCGTTATGATTATGCCATCTAAATGTTAACTAATGAAAGACTGTAAATTTGAGAGAGAAAGACGTCTGAGTTTCCGAAAAGAATGCAGGGAAAACACACAGATATACAGAAAAATAGAAGGTACAAAATTCTTAATCAAATTACTAACCTCGGTCTTGCTCATTGGTCTTTTAACAGAAGTGAAAAGGCCAACTTCATTTTTCAGACTATTTCCAAAGGTATGTTAAAGAGGAGACCAGATTGACAGCATGATAAACTTAAAGTAACCTAATGCATTACCAATTGTATGTCGTAGTGTGCAGCCTTGCTTCTTCCATAATCTCTGTGAGAATCCAACAACTTAAAAGACACAAACATGTTGAATAATTATTCATATTAGGCAAATTAATCAAGTTAATGACCTTTTGAGGTTTCCTTGTAGATTCTGATCCACTCGATCTGCATACCTCATTCCTCCTATAGTTCCCTTCCTACACAGAAACCAACCAAACACATATTCTTTAAAAGAATCCATCTTCAACCAATAGGCTTTTTTGAAAAAGCAAAGATGCCATTACGAAGTAGCGTTGAAATAGAGAGTACTGAAAGACAAATGCAGATTACGAATATAAAGGAGAAAACTGCATTTGATTGTGAATGCAGGGGCCCACCAAAGGCTACTACTGATCAGTTTATATGTGGGTGATGGGGGAAAAGTAAGTGCACTTATTATTAGTTGTAGACTCGGAGTACTGATGAACGTATGACAACGTTTATGACGTGTGTCAAATGTGATAGTCACTGGAAATCCCGTTAAAGGATTATCAGACTGTTGGCTAGTTAATAACTTCTTTGAGTTAGAACCTGTAGTTGTGAAAAGTTCTATTATCAATAAAGCTTAATCACATCTGCACCATCCTCTTCTATAACTCATTGTGTAAAATCTAATGTTTTCGAATAAATGAATATCAAACCCACTAACAAAGAGCTAATGTTTTCGAATAAATGAATGACTGAGAACGCAGATTGGCCAGACCAATATGATTGGATGGTATCCTATCTGAGAATCACAGCCAATTCTAAGTTGGCTGTCACATTGTTTGTTAGCCATCAGATACGCCATGTTTTCTGAATGGTGATCAACATCCACTTTCCTTTACCCTTATCGGAAAATATGACCTGATTCCCTTTCCCAAATATATTCATGTCACAGTTATTCAGCAGAAGCGAATCACGTATAATAAAGGCACTGTTCTACTTACCCACTGTAGGAATCGGACCATTTGCGACAATTTGAAAGCCCATAACCCATTGTGTATCAGACAGTTTTGTAGCCTTTGTACACGCAGACCTATCAATGGCAGCATCACGGTAAAAAAAAACACCTAACATTAAGAAAACACAACCGATAAAATTGTGTAAAAGATGAAATATCGTACCTTGATTCAGTAGTAGTAATACGACTCCAGTATTTACGATCATCAAAATTAGTTATCTAGACCATTGAAATATATCGACATAGAGGGCTTTCCTGTACTTTATCGAACAAAACTTTCAGAAAAATATACAAATTCAAATGAATAAACCCCATTATCATCAACTGATTTCAATTCAACATAATATCAAATTAAAGATTTAAAACATCTAACAAAGTTACACACTTTACCCAGCTATGCACTCTTTTTATCCCATTAGCCAGTCCTTCACAAACCTATAAACAGATGGCGTGATCACTTGAGGCAAAAGTGAACCTATCAAAGTCGAGCAAAGCACAGTTATAGCTTCAATAGTTATATATATATAAAGTTGCTTACGCGGCCCATTGAATACCATGGCTTGCAAATGCAGGAGATATAGGAGTGTCAGGATCCATTGCATAATATATGAGCCCGCCATCACCATAGGATGTCCTGCACTGTTATGGCGCTTGTGGCTTTAGTACCCTACAATCCAATATAATCAATAAACTTGTGTCACAACCAATGAAAATGTTTTTGTTTTCCCTAACTCACAAGTAAAGATGAGACTTACCAAGTTATTAGCCAATATATGTTCAATTTCCTCACAAATCCGCTGGCGGCTATGTCTCCTAGGCTCAAGCTGCCCACGGTGAACAATATTACAGCCCATTTCAATGTATCTAACAACAAATTAAGAATTGAACAAAAGCCAACATTTAGTTTCAAAATAAGAAGCCCAAAAGATGGAGACAATGCACCTTTCAACATAGGATAACCATCATCTTCAGAAAGAACACTCAGCAAATTTAGACCAAGATAACAAACACAGGTAAACAAAGAAAAAAAGAGCTGATAAATTTAATAGAGAATGACAATCTCATAATTCTAAGTTTAATCTGCAATGTTCTATATTGTTTTAGCTTCTATGGACATAAAAAGTCAACCCTTTGAAAATTCTTGATTGACACAGTACATAAATATAAATTTTTTTCTTTGATCTGCAACCATTGAGTTTTGTTTCAAAAACCTGTTAATTAATTGAATACAAACACTTATTTTAAAGAACAAATGTCAATCTACCTGAATCAATTCATGAACAAATTAAACAACTCATATTTGATCAATTGTCTAGCAAAAATCAAATAAAAAAATGTCAGGATAAATTAAGAAGATTAAGAACTGATTAGAAAAAAATACTTACTTGCTTGATGGCGATTATCCGATGATGATGATGCCGGCC